>JBBPBO010001985.1:31450422-31511902 GCA_037974295.1 Cicer cuneatum | reverse complement strand
AGTTGAGTAAAAAAATAAAGTATAATTAAAAGTTGAGTCAAAAAAAAAAAGTATGATTGAAAGTTATTTGAAAATCACTTAATAATTTAATAAAAAAAATAAAAAGAATCACATGACAACTTAAAAGGAAATGCAATCAGAATTTAATAAATTAATAACTTTTTAAACAATCATATATAATTTTCATTAATACATATGATCTGATTCATCCTAAACCGGTAATAACAATTATTGTCTACATTAATATTTATAGAGAAAAAAATACGCATATATGCCAAGAATTCAAATCTATATATATTATATAATGTTTTTTTTTGTTAAATATATTTTTAATCATATAAAATTTCAACCTTTTAATTTCAGTCAATGAAAAATAAAAATAAAAATAAAACTCCTAGTCTCTATAAAATTATCATGTATGGAGTTTTAATCTTTATAGTGTTATGTCAACATATATTATTGAATGAATTTTTTGCAAGTATGTTTCCACCAATTTAAAAAGTTCCTCCACAAAAATGAACTCAAAATTCGTTTCTACATTCATATTTTCGTTACATGTATCTTTAGTTTTTTACATTTAAAAAAGTCATATTTATTTCATCTCAAATTAAAAAAATTCTAAACTTTTGTGGAGAAATTTTTTATGATATTATATACTTGCAAAAAATCATTCAAAAATTTTGAAATAATTAAACATATTTCATTTTAGTAGGGACTAAAATTGTTTGCTCGCTAATTTTGTAATGGCTAAAAGTTTTATTTTTATTTTACAAGGACTAAAGTTGAAAAATATTAAAATTTTATAGGGACTAAAAACATATTTAATCATATTTTTTTAGATAAAAAAAATTAGTTACTTTACATGTGTAACTTGCTTAATTATTTAAAAACGTAATTGACAACAATATTATCTTGGTTATGCTAGAGATAAACTTGACAACAATATTATCATGCTTAATTATCTAAAGTAATTGACAACAATATTACCCTAGACTCTGATTGTAATTATGCTAGCGATAAACTTGAGAGAAAGAGCACTAATAGCAACTGCATATTTCTAGGTGACAACTTAATATCTTGGTCAAGTAAGAGACAAAGCACCATTGTCATGTCCACAGAAGAGGCTGAGTACATTTCAGCAGTTGGATGCAGTTCTCAACTACTTTAGATGAAGCATCAACTTGGAGACTACAAAATTCTAGAATACAACATTCTCATCTATTGTGATAACACTTCTGCCATTTGCCTAACCAAAAATCCTATACTTTATTATATAACTAAACACATACTAATCAAAAACCACTTCATTAGGGACTTTGTTCGAAAAGGGGTACTAAATATTCAGTATATAGACATTGAACATCAATGGGCTGACATATTCACCAAACCACTAGCTAAAGATAGATTTGACTTCATCAAAAAAAACCTAAACCTTACCTTCATACCTAACTAATGTTCTGATAACCTCAAAGTAGTCTAGCTTTACATTAGTTTTTATATTTCCTTATAATATGTTATATTCATGTTATTAAAAAAAACGCAAACTAAAAAAAAAAAACAAACACAAAAAAAGAGCAAGTTCTTGCATATCCTTTGGTTAGAGGTTCTGGATGAAGGGATTTGAATTCCCATCCATGTTTGTAGTTTTGATGAATTTGATTGGAGTGTTCAGAGAAGTCTCCTGATTCTAATTGTTCATCTGATACTTCTATTCCTGCTGATGTATCAGGTTCCTCTAGTAATTCTTGTTCTACTAATACTTCAAATTCATCAGATGGTTCTGATTTTTCTGATAGTTCTAGTTCATCATATGGTTCTTCTTTTTCTGATAGTTATGGTTCATCAGTTGGTTTTGGTTCTGATAGGTACTGTGCTGACCAATCCTTCTTCCACCAGAGTCAGGTCTTGGGACACAGACCTTTTTCCTTTCATAAGTTGCTAGTGTCCACTTACCAAATGTCATGATTGGTGTTTCAACTTGGTTGCTTAGAACACCTGCGACATAAACAATTTTGTCTTTCCTTGTATTTAACATGGGACAAGATAATTTAGAGTGACCTTTCGTAGAAAAAATAGTACACAAAACATCTGAGTGAATAGGTTTAGGTTCAATTATTGTTTCTTCAAATCCTAGACCTCTTTTACCATTTCTACTAACACCTTAAATCATAGATGCATATTTGCTTCTTTCCATACCATTAGCTAGAAAATCTACGAATACTTCTTCATGCTTATTAGAATTACATGTGCTATTTTCAACATGGATATCTTTCATGGTTTTATTTTTATGTTTAGCAATATCAGTTTTCAGATTTGCATTTTCTGTTTTAAGTTGAGTAACATTAGTTTTTAGAGTTGAATTTTCTGTTTTAAATTCAACACTTTGATTCTTTAAAAAATTAACTTTTTCAGTTAGGTTTGTATTTTCTTTCCTAAGTAATATAGTTTTAAAGACAACTTGATATTCTTTTTTAAAAAATAATTTATAGCAGTAATTAAATCAGATCGAAGTAAGTAAGAAAATACCTCAATTTTTTTATATGTTGATTCACTTTCAAAGTCAGAATCTGTGTTGGACCCAGAGGCAGAGTTCGCATAAGCCATCAGAGCCAAATCTGCTTGTTCTTTATCATCAAAGGATTCATCAAAATCATTCCATGTAGCCATCAAACTCTTCCTATTGGGTATGGAATATTTCCTCTAATGTTTCTCTTTCTCCATATTATGACATTCTAACTTGATGTGTCTAGGTTCATTGCATTCATAGCAGATTATGTGTTTCTTGTCAAAATTTTCATCCCTTCCTCTACTGGACTGCTTGGAATCATTTTGAGGGAAAGATTTCCTCTTGCTGTGTCACATCCTCTGAATTCTTCTGGATATGAAGGCAATCTCCTCTTCCTCTGAATTAAGATTTTGATCATTTGAATCACTATCCTCTGATTCTGTTGTTGCCTTTAGAACCTTTTTATGCTTGGATTTCAAGGCCAAAGTCTTGTTCTTCTTTTTGGGCTCATCTTCTTCAAGCTCAATTTTATGTGATTTGAGAGAGATGGTTAGTTCTTCCAGCTTAAGAGTATTCAGATCCTTTGCTTCCCAAATGGTGGTGGTCTTAGGTCTCCATTTGCTTGTCAGACTCCTAAAGATTTTCTTCACATGATCAGCAGTAGTATAACTCTTTTCATGTACCTTTATTCTTGTGACCAGAATCTGAATCTAGATAACATTGTTTCAATATCTTCATTTTCTTTCATCTTGAACATCTCAAACTTTTTGACTAGGAGGTTGGCTTTTGCTTCTTGAACTTGCTTACTTCCTTCATATGTCAGAATCAGACTATCATAAATACTCTTTGCTATCTCCTTATTGGTGCCCTTGTAAAACTCCTTGAAGATGGTTGCATTTATCATGAATGTTCTGGACTTATGACGCATCTTGTACATCTTCTTTTGATCAACATTCATTTCCTTTCTTGGAATTTCAATACCGTCAGTATTCTTCGGAGTAGTATAACCATCTTCTACCAAGTCCCAAAGTTTAGGATCTTGTGAAATATTGTACTCAAAACGATCTCCATCAACAAAGGTGGTCAGTTGATGTTTCCTCCAACAACTTCTTCACTGAATCCAGACATGTTGAACCCTTGGATTTTTCTTCAAAGACTGTAAAGTGATCAGCCTTGGAAACGAGCTCTGATGCCAATTGAAGGTGCAAACATGAGAAGGGGGTTGAATTGTGTTTGACAAAGTTGATAACTTTTTTCTAATTTAATAAAGGTTGTTTAGTTTTTATGAATTACTTAGATAAGAAGCAATCGAGTTTAGAGGTAGCAGACAATAAAAGCATAAATAATTTGACACATAGATTTATCTTCATTCACCACTAACTTGGCTACATCTAGTCCCCTCATTTAGAAGGCTTTAATCAACTAATTCAAATATCTTGAAGTACAAAGCACCTGACCCTCCAAGTCAGTCATCCCAAATAGCCTCACCACCTTAGACTTTTTTGTAACTAACCAGCTTGACACTACAAGCCAAGTCTTCTCCTAACAACCTGATAACCCCAAATTGAAAAAGGAACTAAACCACTATGGGGTTAGATACAAAAGATTGGAACTTTAAGTGTTTGCTTCTAATAAAGCAGATAAATAATAACAACTCTCACACTCTAAGAAAAAACACTTAGAAAATAATTCTAACTTGAACAAGTATTTCTCTCTTTGAACTCTAAGATGAATTTGAAATTTTGAGCTTATGAGTTCTTCAACTCTTTTTTGATTTTTGATGATGTTCTTCTTCAGTATTAAGTATCTATTTGTAGATAAAATTAGGACTAGTCCTTGTTTAATTCTGAATTGTATCTTTATTCCTACCTTGGTCAACAATGATCTGATTCAAAAATAGTTCTGAATAAGATGCTTTTTGAAGATATGTTTTTTTAGCCAATTCTTTATTTTTGAATCCAATCTGAGCCCTTTTTCTAGAATGATTCTATTCAGATTGAGTTTGTAAATTCTTCAAATTGATTATGTTCGTATTTTGTTCAGATTGAGGTTGTAAATTCTTCTAATTGATGTTGTTCATATTTTGTTGTAGAAAAATCTTGACCATATCTTTTTTTCAACTTGATCAAAGATTTTTTTCAATTATAACTCTGAATCAAATCTTATTTTAGATTTTATTCAATTAGAAATATGAATCAAACCATATTTTATATTTTCTTCACTTATAAATCTGAATCAAATCTTATTTTAGATTTTCTTCACATATAAATCTGAATCAAATCTTATTTTAGATTTTCTTCAATTATAAATCTGAATCAAATCTTATTTTTGATTATCTTCCAAAACTCGAATCTTCTTTCATACTCTGTGGAGTTAAATGTATTATTTTCATAAAATACTTTTGTTATCATCAAAACTCTTAGTATAAAATCAATTTGGTTCAAACAATCTTCCTCTTTTTGATGATGACAAAACTTGTATTTTTTATAACAACTATTCTTTGTATTTCTTTGACTCCCCCTAAATTAAGGCTTCCCCTAATTCTAAGTATCTTTTTCTCTATACTCCCTACTTTATCAAATATCTTTCTCTCCCTTTTGTCATCACATAAAAAGACTTGAATGTTTACTGTGAAAAACAAGAAGCTTGATCTTAAAAATCAAAGCTAGATGAGAATTCTGAAGGTTATCCAAAGTTTATTGTTTCATTCTTAAATTATCTAATTTATATTATGTTATATGAAAAACAGTTTGACCTTGAAAAGTCAAAAAAAAAAATTTAATGATAGTGTAGGTTTACTGGAACCAGAGGAAGTAGATGCAGGCAAATAGAAAGAACCTGAAAAATCAAAGGATACAAGAAAATCATCAAAAGATGAATCTAACTAAGCCAGAAGTAAGAAAGATAAATCAAAAGGAAAATCTAGATGGAAGTACAAGTCATGTCATCCTGAAACACTAAATCATTGGAAATGAAAATCATGGATGGATTCTTGCAATACAAGAAGAGTTAAATGAAATTAAGAGGAATGATATTTGGGATCTAGTACCTTTACCAAAAAAGAAAATTATTGGAACCATGTAGCTTTGCAGAAAAAGCTAAATAAAAAGTGAAGTGGTCAGGAATAAGGCTACAATCAGCAAAAAGGGCATTGATTACACTAAGACATTTGCTCCAGTGGCCAGGTTAGAAGCTATTTATATCCTACTTTCTTTTGCTGCAAATGATATTACATTATTTCAAATGGATGTTAAAAGTATTTTTCTAAATGGTTATATAAGTGAAGAAATCTATGCTAAACAACCCCAGGTTTTGAAAGTTCTTATTTTCCAAATCATATTTTTAAACTTTTGAAATCTCTATATGGTCTAAAACAAGCACGTAGGGCATGAAATGACAGACTTAGTAATTTCTTGCTTAAAAATAACTTTGAAAGAGGACAAGTAGATAATACACTTTTTAGAAAATCAATAGGAGATGACATTCTTATTATTCAAATTTATGTTGATAACATTATTTTTGGATCTACTAATAGCACTTTTGCCAATAATTTTCGAAATTGATATAGCTTGAATTTTAAATGAGTATGATGGGAGAACTTAAGTTCTTCTTGGGGATACAAATAAAACAAAGTCAAAAAGATATACACATTCATCAAACTAAATATACAAAGTAGCTTCTCAAGAAGTTTAAGATAAGTGATTGCAAATCTATGGCTACACCAATGCACCCTACCTATTGACCAGAAACCTATAGAGGAATTATAGGATCTCTACTTTATCTTTCCATTTCCAGACCTCGCATCATGTTTAGTGTATGTGCAAGAATTCAAGTTGACCATAGGGAATCACGTTTAACTGATATTAAGAGAATCCTTAGATACCTAAAAGGCATTACCAACATACCTTGTTCTACAAAAATCTCTTAAGTACAAACTGAGTGGGTACTATGATTTTGATTATGTTGGAGATAAACTTGAGAAAAACAGCACTAGTAGCAACTGCATATTTCTAGCTGACAACTTAATATTTTGGTCAAGTAAGAGCATCTCCAACAGTGAACTCAACATGTGATCATTGAATAGGGCCCACTGTGCCACATCATCTTGAAGTAACTCATTCATTTTTTACTCCAATGATTTAACTCTTAAGAACCATATTAGGTCCCACAACTTTAATTCATACATTAATATTTTGTTTATATTTAATTTCATTACAACTTAAAATATTAATTTAAATATTTAATTAATATTATTATACATTATTTTAATTTAAATTTAAAATAAAATTGAACTTAAATTTTTATAATAGTAATAAAAATTAAATGTTAAATACATGACATAAATAATTAAAAGTGATAAAATTAAATAATATTGGGATTGGTTGGTGGTGATGGTAAATTGAGAATTTTGAATATTAGGATGGTGATAATTTTGCATAAAATGCAACCAAGATTGTTGAAGATTATATTGATTTGGATCTATCTGCCACAAACAATTTTTTTAAAAAAAACAACAAGATGAAAAAATAAGTAAAAAGTATTGTTAATAGAAGCTTAAAAAAAATTATATAATAAAAATTGTGAAAGAAAAAGTAAGAGTAACAAAAACAAATTGTTCCAATTAATAAGAAAATGTATTTCATATACAAATTAACGATGATAAAAAACACTAAGGGTCATAAATTAAAAAAAATTTAACGGTTATAAATTAATAATCAATTTGGAGACTACAAAATCCTAGAATACAACATTCTCATCTTTTGTGATAACACTTTTGGCATTTGTCTAACTAAAAACCCTATACTTTATTCTATAGCTAAACACATAGAAATCAAACACCACTTCATTAGAGACTTTGTTCAAAAAGGGGTACTAAACATTCACTATATAGACATTGAACATCAATGGGTTGATTTCACAGAGTACTAAACGTTGTTGGAACCAAGTTGGTTTTATACTTAGAGTTTTGATGATAACAAAAGTATTTTATGAGAACAATATATCTGATTTCACATAGTATGAAAGAAGATTCATGTTTTTAAAAAAAAAACTAAAATAAGATTTGATTTAGATTTATAATTGAAGAAAATCTAAAATATGATTTGATTTAGATTTATGATTTGAAGAAAATCTAAAATAAGATTTGATTCAGATTTATAATTGAAGAAAATCTAAAATAAGATTTGATTCAAATTTATAGTTGAAGAAAATCTAAAATAAGATTCGATTCAGATTTAAAATTGAAGAAAATCTTTGACCAAGTTAAAATGGTCAAGATTTGAAGAACATTTGAATAAGATTTTTCTACAAAATAATACGAACAGAATATTTCTAAAGAATTTACAAACTCAATTTAAAGAATTTAGAAACTCAATCTAAACAAAATACGAACATAATCAATCTAGAAGAACTGCTCATATTGGATTTAGAAATAAAGAAATGCCTAAAACAAACATATTTTCAGAAAGCATCTTGTTCAGAACTATTTTTGAATAAGATCATTGCTGGCCAAGGTAGAAATGAAGATACAATTCAGAATTAAACAATGATTAAATTGAATCCCTAATTTTATCTATAAATAGATACTTAAGGCTAAAGAAGAATATCATCGAAAATCATAAAAGAATTGAAGAACTCATAAGCTCAATTTAAATTCATCTTAGAGTTCAAAGAGATAAACACTTGATCAAGTTAGAAATATTTTCTAAGTGTTTTTTCTTAGAATGTGAGAGTTATTATTATTATCAGCTTTGTTAGAAGCAAACACTTAAAGTTCCAATCTTTTGTATCCAACCCGATAGTGGTTTAGTTTCTTATTCAATTTGAGGTTGTTAGGTTGTTTGGGAAGACTGGCATAGAGGGTCAGGTGCTTTGTAATTCAAGGTATTTGAATTAGTAGATTAAAGCCGTTTGAATGAAGGAACTGGATGTAGGCAAGTTAGTGGTGAACCATGATAAATCTGTGTCAAATTATTTATATTTTCGTTGTTTGCTGTCTCTAAACTCGATTGCTTATTATCTAAGTAATTCATAAAAACAAATCCACTTTCATCAAATTTGCAAAAAAAGTTGTCAACTTTGTCATACACAATTCAACTCCCCTTATGGTGTTTGCACCTTTAAAACTACCCAAAGAAACAGATAATCAAGGTATTCTTAAATTGAAACCATAACAAATAGAATAACAGTAAATAAATACCATTATTTTTACTATTGTAAGGGAAGGTGGTGAGTCTTTGTTAAATGAATCAATTGTTTTGTTTCCTTCAATTGTTTCCTTCGAAACCTCGGAACTGACACAATGTTCGTTTCTTGACATTCTGACTTAAAAAAAAAGAGGTGTATAAGGGCATAAAAAAATTTAGCATAATGAAAGTTAAAATCATACGAAATTTGTAAGTATGTCTTAAACATAATTTGCAGCATCTGTCTACCACCATTTTTATTTTTATTTTATTTGTCGTTTTAATTTGTATTTATTTTTGTCAATGGCTCCCTATAATAACCAATTTTGTTTGATGGAAAAAAATACAAAAATAAATGAGAATATTTAAAAATTGAAAAGCATAAAAAGCTAATATAATCAAGATAGGATGGAACCATATCATATATATAGCATATATAATATATAAATATAATTCAGATTGAAATCAGTAATAATTAGAGGGCTTTTTTAAATAAGAAATGACATCCTTATTATTAAGATTGATTTGTCTTTTCTGTTCATATTTTAAATTACCCTAAACTATTAAATTTGAATTATTTCTCAATCCAATAGCACAGATCTTTTAAATATGATTAGAATTTACTTCAGTCAGACTTTTTCTTACCCGACAAGTGATCATTTGTATTCCACCACTAATAAGAAGAACTCTCCTTCCCAATTTATCAATTGGTGCAATGGAAATGAACGTTGAGAAAACAAGAACACCTCCTCCAAATCTCATGCTTTGAAACAGCACTAAGCATATAACATAATTGAATTTATGCGAGTCAAAATCTGAGAAGTAGACATGACAATTGCCATAACTAACTCTGGCCTATACCTTCATTCAAGGATGTTACAAAACAAATAAGTGAGAGAATGAGTGTAAGTGAATTACTAAGAAATATAAGAAATCAGTAACATAAAAACGGAAATTATAAAGGAAAGAAATATATAACATAAAAAGGAGATTAGAAAGAAACGCTACGATATAGATCAGACGTGGACAAAGAGAAGGAAATTTTTTGATGTTGTTGCCATGAACAAACTTATACCTCTTTTGGGGTATCTTTGGAGCAGAGTAGATTATCTGCGAAACGCGACTGCGAGATGCAACTGAGTGGCGGGATGAAACTTGGGGCCACAGCCGTTATATGCAAAACGCAACTGCAAGAGGCAAGTGAGCGGTGGGAGGAAACTTGAGGCCATGTCGGACAGTAGAGGGACGTCGAAGGCGAGACGTGAAGAACAAATTTTCCTTATAGCAGTTTCATCAATTTTCCTGGCCAAATTTATGCTTTCTCCGTCAACGAAACCATGGGTATGCTACTGCTAATGTCAAAGATCATTTGTTCTATTTTCATCAAGGAATTATAACATGTTGGTTTTCTTAACTTGCTCGTTCTTTTTGTTTCAACAGAATGCGACATTGCAACATTACACTCTCTACCAACCTGCTGATTCGTGTACTTGTGTAAAGGATCTCCATCGTCTTTGTTGTAACGACCCTAATTCAAATTTTTCTGCAATTAAGGAGAAATACAATCAGCACAAGGTAATTAACGGTGAGTATTTCCCCATAAGTGGTTAACACAAAACACGACTGTGAGATGCAACTAAGCAGCAGGACCAAACTTGAGGCCACCGCGGAACGCAGATGGAAGTCAAAGGCAAGGCATCTGACGTGAAGGTTTTTCCATGGGATAAAGGGGTGGGGCATCCAACAAAAAAATTAGAGATTAGAGGAGTTAAAAGAGGGGGAAATAATTTACAAACATAATGGAGAAAAATAAGGTGCAGATCTTTGTTTGTAAAACACAACACGTAAGAGAGAGCTCTAATATGTTTGTACACGTAGAATGAATTACTTTGTGCTGGCAGCAGCAATAGAGTGCAGGAGTTTGTTCTAATAAGATATAATAGATTGATATGAAGCATACATTTGACAATGACTAATCTTAGTCAGAAGTAGATTTTCTCCTCCAAATCACATTTTGTTACACACAAGAATCAGCAATCTAATTCCAAACCACTTGTTAGAAATAAAACAGTCCATTGACATTCCGAACAACTACATGTTGTCATTTTTTAATTACTATTTTTTAATTACTGCTCCCGTCGCTCTTTTTAATAATCACATTTGCAAAAATATATTTATATTAACTTGTCGTTTTCAAAATTCAATGTAATATTATTATTATTTTGTAATTAAAAAGAAACGAAAACCAATGAAATACTATTTTTCACCTTTTCGGCCAAAATATCATTCTTCCACATGCATTAATCATAACATTCACCAAGTAATGACATTACTATCTCTAGAGTCAAATTTCTAAAACAACTAATCTAATAACAGGTAGAAACAATTCAATACATTTCAAAGTTGAGAAGTTTGGAGTGTGAGGGTTGTGTAATACAAGCAAAATAATGATCCCTATCTGGTCCATTCATAGTCTCCTCCATATTTTGGGTTGGCATTGTTCGCCACAGCGGAATACTCCGGATTTATGGAGTTCGCAAAGGTATGCCAACCTAGAAGGTATGGCATGATAAACTAACAAAAACCAAAAACATAATCAGCAAAATATTAATCGAGATGAATGTATAAAGAGAAATATTAAATTTGCTAAAGCATGAAACATATTATACAAAAACCTTTGTTGATGCACTATGTCATTATATAGTGACTTAAATTCTATATTCTCTTTCAACAGACAAGTAGAAAATCTATGGACATTTAAGACTGTGTTCGTTTGGCTCCGTGATGACAAAAATTGATTATGTAAAATAGATTCTGGCTAAAGGTGAATTTAATGTAAAGTGATTTATATTTAGATACATTATGTAAAAGTAAGTTGAATAATAAATGAGGCTAAAAATAAATTCTAGAGACAAAAGCTACAAATTACAACATCAAGTTAAAATCAATTATGGAGGTAAAATCAATTTAACTCAAGAACAATCAAACATGTCAAAATCAAATTATAAACCTCTAGAATCAATTTTGACTTCTTCAAAAGTGGAACAAGATATACACTTCATGATTTCTTGAAAAAGGTTAAGCTACTATAACTGCAAAGTAGACTATTGGTTAGATTTTGATTGCTACTTCTCTGTAATAATGAGAAGTTATTTTTGCCACAACAAACTTTCCATTTTCAACTATCAGAGAATCACGTTGTGGTAATAAAAATTTGAGATTAGAAGTCAGAGGGAGATATATACCTTGAAAATTGAGCTCAAAACTGCTAACTCTGCTTTGGTTATAGGGATAGTGATGCTTTCATCGACGTTCACAATCTTGTTTTGAACACCTTCAAAAATGTCAAAATAAAGTTATAACTAAGCAAATATTAATAAATTTAAATTAAATATATTCATTCATATCGCAAACATTGGCATAAAATAGGTCAGCTCAGTTATCGTTTCAAATTATTACATTAAGACTGTTGAGAGACATAGATTTCAGAGATATATACCTTGAAATAGGAGATATGATTTGGACATTTGATATGTATTTATGATGACAGCCTATTTTTATGAGATTTTCCATATATTGTGTAATTAGAATCATATGTATAGATTTAGGATAATCCTTACCTTATTCTTAGCCTATCCATTCTGAATATCTATATATCTGAGTGAAGCGTTGCCACTATAATCTTTAAATATATCAAAATTACAAAGACATTCATCAATGTGTATTTTGTTTGCCACTATAATCCTTGATTAGTTAGTTAAGTTCTCGAATGTGTCTTCTGTTATCGAGTTTGGTCCACAAAATTACTAACAGAATACTCATTTGGAGATGTTTATGTAATTTCGATTTATTCAAAGACTATAGTGACACTGCTTAAATTTAGGAATCAAAATGATTATTTACTCGAAAAATCAGGTTTTCATATTATCTTATCCGATCTCAAGACTAATAACCTTAAAATGTTTATCACTGAGTGAGCTTTGTACAGTTTAATAAATATGTAATTGACTCAATGAACTCATCATTTCATAGTGCCCAATTCAAATATAGCTAGGAAATAAAATAAAAATAATACAAAAAATTGTAATAAGACTCATGAAGAAAGAGGATTACTGAGGTTAAAGAAGAAACCAGAACCATCCGGAAAAGGCTCAACCTTCAAAACCTTTCTGACTTTGCCTTCATCACTGCATAAAAAGACAATTTTGGAAATGCTTTAAATGAATATAGATGCATGACAGCCATGATTTATGATATCGAAACCTGTTATTGAATATTTATGCATTGACGTAGCGAGTGTATGAACCCACTACCGATATTGAATATTTATTTGCCTAAATGATTAAAAGATACAGATACACGAATAACCATGTCCGTTCTCCTTATACGAAATAAAGGCAATTCCTATTGCAGGATGAATCAAAAAAAGGTAAGAGATATTATAACATGCTAATACCAATATGCAATAATTAGGAGGTGAGCATAGAAACTACCTTTTTCCCTTCAAAGGATCATGAAAAAATTCACAAGACTCCCTTGATCCAAGGCTAATCACAGTTCCCATTTCATCCACTGATAATGAGAACACCTGCATTCAAGTAAACCAGACAATGACCACACATTTTAAACTATGAGACCAACCTCATAACTCCAACAGAACCATACAAAACTTCCAAATCAGAGAGATTGAACTATATTTAAACTCCCTCAGGTTTTGTCGAAAAAAACACTAACATACTCCAAGAGTAAAATACTCAACAATTCAAATTCAACCCAATTCCATCACATGGTATTCTAATTCTAATAAAACGGCATAAATGGTTCTATCATAGCACAATTCCATTCCTATCTTTTCAAAAAACTAGCATAATCTTCTCAAAGCACATAAGAACCTATCTAACACTAACACCTTAGACTGAAGGCGTATCTCGTGTCTGACACCAACACGACATGAGTTTACATTCCATTGCTTTCATTTTCTCAAATTATTACCGATAACCACATGTTTATGGCAGTGTTGTGTCCAGTATTTGTGCTTCATAGTTAAGATCTTATACATTTTGCAATCACATTGTCACAGAAGTCACCCTCATATCACAAAAGATAAACATAACTGACCTGTTTCCTATTCCAATCATATTGGCGCGGACCTACAGATGGCGCAAACTGAAGCAGCAGATAACCATCCCTAGATATCTTATATGCCCCTGACTACAAAATCCACCAAAACCTTCCACATCAATTAAGAACATTCAATTCATAAGTCCACAAAGAATATAGCACAATCCAACAACATCGCAAGATTTGAAACCAAAATAAATAATCATATGTACATCTAACGGCGCGAATTCCGGTGGTCTTGGAGTGATAGTGAGTGCAGCCTTCCCTTTGTAAATTGAATGACCAACATAAACCCTAGGTGGCAATGCTCCAACTAAACACACACACAAATGAAACCAAAAAGCAAGTTAGTACATTACACAAACAAACACCAAACCTTTACAAATTTACAACTCCATTATCCAAATTTCAAAGTTCTTTTAAAAAATTTTATATTTTATTTTTACTAGCTTCCAACAACCAAAAATAAAAATCGGGACCTTTTAAAATGAGGCTTAGTTTCTGAACAACAGAAAAGGTTTTAGCAAAAATGGTTTAAA
Source organism: Cicer cuneatum (assembly GCA_037974295.1). Classification (NCBI taxonomy): domain Eukaryota; kingdom Viridiplantae; phylum Streptophyta; class Magnoliopsida; order Fabales; family Fabaceae; genus Cicer; species Cicer cuneatum. The sequence continues at coordinate 31,497,551 of JBBPBO010001985.1, read as the reverse complement.
AGGGTTGGTGGAAATAAAAGGAAAGGGTAAATATGCATACCTGATGGGTTGGGGGTGGAAGTGGAAGAGTTGATTCTGGTTTCGAAGAGGTCAGAGTGGCGGCATCTGATTGGTTGGGTGAAAGTGAGGGGTTTGAAAGAAAGAGACTTTGGAGAGAAATAGTTGTTTGTGCAAAGTTTAAGAGAAGAAAACACAGAAGAAGAAGATGATGATGAGAGTGATGTTGGTGCTGGAGAATGTTGCTGCAAATGCGACATTTTCGCCGCTACGTTTTTTGCTTGTGTTTGAAATTCGGGATGTTGTTTGCTTTGGTCTCCAAGGAGTAAGTAAGAAGATGTAATGTAGACGTTATAAAATACTAAGTAATGTAATTTAATGTAACACAATGTCAAAGTTAATAAAGGACGGTTAATTATTATATAATACAATCTAATCATCATTATTTAGTGAAAAAATATCTAATCATTATTATCTAATAGTCCTTTTTTCAGCAATTATCTTATAATAATCCTATAACTACAATAAATAAGCTTTTACCTTCTAAATATTTCACAATGACACTCATGTAATTTTTACTTACTATATTTATAGCAACTAATCAATTACATTAAATTATATCTTTGTTTTATTATACAATACTTTAAAGTTGAATTTTACTTGATTGACTATTAGATACAATGTACCGGAAAATAAAATTTTATATTTTTGTAAAACTAATAATCAAGTATTACAAAGTAAAATTCGCAGTTGAGTTTTACGTAATCAATTTATATATAGAAATATTATTGGAACACACTTTTTGACACCACAGTCGATTGTTCATATATACCACTTTTCCTTTGCACATCAAAATATGTGATTGCACATTAAAGGATAGGGTCACATAGTACTCACTCTTTTCAAAAAAGGATTCACAGACTTTGGGGCGCCAAAGGAACTGTGACTTCCATTCATTCTTTTTCGTCAGATTAATCAAGCAATCCATAGGTTGCCATGTGGCCTTATTTTTTTTTTTTTAAAAAAAGCTTTTAAGGTAAAATCACAAAAGAAGTTAAAACCTCTCTTAGTGCGTGAGGGTGATTAATTTCAGGTCGCCCATGGTGGAAACCCCAATGGCGGCAAGGCCACGCTCTACCACGAACGAGAAGCACATGTGGCAGCAAAACTTTGGTGTCAGAGTTGAAGAGCATCGCCATAATCCCCCTCTCTCATTTTTTTGTACCATGTATGGGGGTTGGAGGAATGGTTACAATTGGCGGCAACATTGTGTTGGCAAACGAGAGACGAGGTGATAATATGCAGCGGAGAGATGACGACAATATTGTCTGATTTAGAGTGGAGTGCATCCTTTGTGATTAATTTCAGTTGTTTATGCTTTGAAAATTCAAACAAATGCACTTGTTCCCTTAGTTTTTTGTTTTTTTATCAAGAAAAAAATTTAACCAAAATAAATCGAAACTTCTATTAGCATGTGTTTGGATTGATGGTATGAGACGGAATGGAATAAAATGAAATTGAAGTTCCTGTGTTTGGATTGTTAAAAAGAGGATGGAATAGAGTGGAATATGATGGAATGTATTCCATACAATTATATCATTTAGCTTCATTTTTGTTCTCCTCCAATTTGGGAGGTATAGGATGAAATTGCTTTTTATTATCCATTCTATCTTAAAATATGCAAACAATGGAATTGTTGATTTATTCCATTATGTTTCACTCAATTCCGCTCATTTTAAAATATCCAAACAAAATTTTAATTTGTCAAAAGAATCTATTACAATCAAATAGATGAAATGAAAGAGAATGTTAAATGGAGTTGCTTTATTACTGAAAAATATCACAAAGCAACAAATTTCAATTTCATTGCTATGTGAAGGTTTTTGTAAAATCGGATCGTCAATCCAACTCGGTCAGTATCTTCCATCAACAACTCTAATTAATCCTGCAAAACAATAAACAAATTCACAAAATATCCAAACCAATGGCATCTCATTTGATTGTCCTTAAGGATTTATCCATCTGATGAGCGCAATTATTCTAGGGTACAACAAGTCATTCTCTAAAATTGGAGGTTATAGAACAACAAATAAGATTAAGAAGATATCACCCAGGAAAAAATAGGAAAAGTAGAAGAAGTTGAAAGTTTTACTAGTGTTATGAAAATAGTCAATTTCTCGTAAAAATAGGGAGAGGGTAGTTAGACTGATGAGAGGAAGAATGATTAGTAGGCATAGTGGGTTTGACCAAGTCAAATCTCATCACAAAATATTAATTTTCTTCTAAATACTTTTCAATATTTCTCACTTAAAAATGAGACACAATTTAATTAAACTTTTGAAATATAATAGAAATATACAACAATCCCCACATATTTCAAAAGTTCAAAAAGAAAATACTCAAAGAAATTTCTTGGGTGAATATCATTGATGTAATGCATTAGATCTATATAGCAAGCTATGGAACCAATCCTAGATTGATAAGACTTAACAATCAATGAATTGGTGTAGCAAGCTATGGAACCCAAGACACTTTAGGTATGTGAGAGGGCTACCAATCACATTACACCCCCACAATTCTTGTTGTTGATGTCGTTTTGCCTAGTAGGATGTGCGCGCGTCTGATATTCATGAGTACTCTAGAAGTTTTGTCAATGGCTCATGGAAGCGGTCCCGCTTGACACCCATATAGGTGATTTCATCAAGTGCATACTGCAAATCATACACCATCCATAAGGGATATGAAAATCATTAAAAGCTTTGTAGCTTATCTTCTCAATAATGCAATGTCTAGAACTTTCTCTAGTACACCATAGAAAAAAGACCAAAAACAAAAATTAATTAACTTTTGGTGCTAGTAGAACTAACAAGTGACTTGTTCGTACCACATTGAATCTTATTCATAGGATCTCTAATCATAAAGGTTGAGTTCCTATCACTTGTTTGTTTTGTTTTGCTAAGTCTCATTCCCCTCAATGATTCACATATTAATTCTTCCTAGGACTTTGGTCAGAGCAGCAACTAGGATCACTTTGATTTAACTTCACATAAATAAATGATATAACCTCTTTATTTAGTACGTACTTTACACACAAATGATGAAAAAACAATTTTCTCCCATAAAGAAATATTGACTAAGACATCTCTAAGTCAATTAATCTCATATTTACCAATTTTATAACAAAATCTTGTGCTCAATAATAAATCTATATAGGATTGTTTAATTGACTAGCGACATCACTATCAACGAGAATAAATATAAATCTATTCAGTGATTTATTATTCAAGTCTGCTTGAATGACATCCAAGCGACATGACCCCCTACAATGGGTATAATAAATCCACTTATAAATTTAATTTTAGTATCTCATGAATTTAACAAGGGTCGTCCAAAAATTACAATAAATTCACAAATTGTAATAAACCTCCAATAATAAGGAAATATTCATTGGATTATAGGTCTGCTTAGATGGTTATTAAACGATAACGTTTCTATTTAAACTAAAATAAATCTACTTATAGATTGACTCTCGTTGGACTCATATCCAATTAACATCATTGTATTATTCTAATACAATGACTCGTCCACTCTAATTAATATCATAATCACAATTCACATTATTATATGTCAATGCACTTCGAAAATTAAAGAAGCTATAATATCTTATAATAAAACAAAACTTCGTAAATCACTAAGACTCATAGATATACATGTCAACATGTTATGAAGTGATTTCAAAATATGAATATATTTCACACCGCAAAACACAACAATAGTTTCTCGTTGAAGTCTTAAACTAAAGAGACACTAACATATTTCTCTAAAGAAAAAAATTAAATCTTTTTATTTGATTGTAATTTGTAACCATCAAATGGCATAGACACTCGCGGATCATTGTAGGGACAAGGGGGGGCCACGGCCACCCAAAAAAAAAAAATTTCTCGAGACACCACTGAAGACATTCTCAAAAACCACTTCACCAAGTACGGAGATGTTTTGTATTCCACAGTCTCTTTAGACCGTACCACCCGAATCCCTAGAAGTTTTGGCTTCGTTACTTTCTCCGATATCTCTTCAGCTCATAAAGCCCTTCAAGACAGTCACGTTATTCTTGGAAGAACAGTTAGTTTCTCTCTTTCTTTGTTTAATTTTTACCCTATTTCTTTGATTTCACTAAGAATTGATGAAATTTGTTTATTTTGAGTTTCAATGTTACAAATTTATGATTTTGGTGTAAATTAAATGCTGTAAATTGTGTTTTGTATGTCTGCAGTTTTCTTTTTATGGGTTTGTGTTTGATTGTTTCTTTTGTTACTTTGGTTTATGGTTAATGTTGTTTGCTTGTGTATTTATAGGTAGAAGTGAAAAAAGCAATACCAAGAGGTGAACAGCAACACCAAAATCAATTACAGAATAGAGGGGGGAAGTAACTATAGTAATTACGAATGTAGCAATGATCACATTAGGACTAAAAAGATTTTTGTAGGAGGTTTACCTGCTAATATATCTAAGTTGGAGTTTAAGAGATACTTTGAGAGGTTTTGTAACACCCCGAGTTTAAAACACAGTGCGAGTGTATTTTTTTTTTTTAAAACGAATACATGAATAAAAGAGTTTTCAGAATTGCGTTCCAAGGAAATTAAAATCAATTCAAATTAAATATCATTCGACTTCGTAATTAAAAATAGTAAGGAATTTTAAAACAGCAACATCACAATTGAATCGAATGAGATATTTATGGGAATTTGATCTTTACAATATACTAAAATAAAGATACATCAAAATATTTATCAGAGTGCGGAAGAGTTTTACAATAATTCCCAAAATGAATATTTACAACCATTGAGTTCAAAACCCTATACATAAGTCTACTCTGATCATACCCTAAGCTACAGTAGCAATACAATATTCACAAGTCTTTTGTTCACCCAGCTGCTCATCTCTTTACATAGCCCACAAGTAAAGATCAAGGGAAACTAACGACGTTCCCTGTCGTTAGTATGACCATCAGGGGTACGGTTCTGAATCTCATCTGAGGGCAACGCCCAATTTCCACAATAATTGTAAAGGGTCACCGACCGAAAATAACAATTACCACATAGCAGTTATATCAAGAATATCAAACATATTCATAGTACATGATGATAAATAAGGATGCTAAATTTTGAAATCCATGTCATTTGTACTTTACAAAACAGCAACCAAGTAAGTATAAAAATCATGATGTAAGCACAAACATCAATTCATCCGAAATTACAGATTTTCAAAAAATACTTACTCACACAACAATTTTCCACCATCAACATAAAATCAAACGTGACCCTTCGGTCAAACACTCCGATGCAATATGTATATGCTCATGTTCATAAATTCTTGGAATCACCAAGGTGCAATCACTTACAGACCAGCACAATTTAACGGCCCTCATGACCAGGGTGCAATCGCATACAGATCAGCACCAGTGCAGTCGCATACAGACCAGCACTCGTGCAGTCACTACAAACCAGCACGTTTGACATAAACCAAGGTACAATCACTACAGATCAGTACCTAGTGCAATCACTACAGATCAGCACTCGTGCAATCACTACAGATCAGCACGTTTGACATAAACCAAGGTACAATCACTACAGATCAGTACCTAGTGCAATCACTACAGATCAGCACTCGTGCAATCACTATAGATCAGCACGTGGCTGCGCATTTCAGGGTATAGACACCACAGTCCAGTACCAGTGCAGTCGTTTATCTGACCAACACTTATATACCAAGGTACAATCACAGATTAGTACCTAGTGCAGTCACTACAGATCAGCACTCGTGCAATCACTACATATCAGCACGTGGATGCGCATTACTCTGTGGCCCATCGCGGGTACCACCTGACTATGCCATGCATGAATATGCATTGTTTCACTTCATTGAAAACAGTATGCAACCTTAGTAAAATTCATGCATTTTCCTCATTTGTCAAAACATCTCAACACATTCAAAGATTAACCATTCAAGCAAGCATTACACTTTGCAATACCTCAAAGTTCCACTCTTTATTAACAAAGGTTTTTCCCCAACTGTTAAGATTCAAAACTGTGATTAAAACTGAGGTTTCTGGTAAAAATACGAATCTGTATTCGAATACAGCTTCATTGTATTCGAATACAGGGGCTGTCACAGTACAAAAATCAGAATTTCTACAACTTCAGTAAATTCTAAAAAAACTTCATCATCACCACTTCAAACTATCACCAAATTTCCATTTTTAATCACCACAAACCTTCCTAAGGTACCCCAACATTAAGGTTTATAAAACAATGTTAAAAACTTGAATTTATGAAAAACACGAATCTGTATTCGACTACAGCTACCTTGTATTCGAATACAGAAGCTAAAACAGTGAAAAATCAGCATTCTGTATTCGAATACGAGGCCTTCGTAGTCGAATACAGATGCTAAGTCAGTGGCAAAAGTTGCAAATCTGTATTCGGCTACAGAGGGTTGTAGTCGAATACAATGGTTAAAACAGAAGCAAAAATTGCAAATCTGTATTCGGCTACAGAGGGTCGTAGTCGAATACAGATGCTAAGTCAGTAGCAAAATTGGAAAATCTGTATTCGACTACAGGGGCTCGTAGTCGAATACAAGTTCAAAAACTTAGGGAAAACAGAAGCTTTGCAGGTTGTATTCGAATACACTCAATGCCGTATTCGAATACACCTTCGAAATCAGTGAATTTTCCTGAAACTTCAACACATTTTCAAAACCTTTTCTTTTGAAAATCCAACCCAACACCAGAATCCTAATTCCCCTCTTTTAAAACCTCAACTCAGAACATTTTTCATCAAATACCAACAACAGATTTTTCATAAAAATACTTCCACCATTTTAAATCCCTTTTCATTTGAAACAACCATCAACACCAGATTGTTTAACAAAACACAGCAAAACACAGATTTACTCAAACTAGAATAACCTCACTGATTTTTAACAAAACAAAATCAGAACCAGAATCATCATTCCACGCTCACAGAATGATTTTCAAAACATAATACAATGTTTTTCACAATCATAAACCAAATATCATTCATCACACATGCATTTACAGCCCTAAATGCAAATCTAGAAAGTTGGAAGGTGCCCTTACCTTAGTTACGTTCCCTTAGCTCGTACGCTTCTGCGACAAAAGCCGACGATACTCCCGTTCGCGTTCGCCGCTACGAAAATTAGTTCTTTAGCTCCGTAACGATCAGAGGAATGACTTTCGTACTCGAAACTTTCTGATTCGACACTCAGATTTTCCAGAACGATGACTTTTAAGTAAACTGTTTTTCTTCACCAACACTCAGAAAATTAGAAGAAGAAGATAAAGCAGAACTGGCGCGTAGAGGAAAGAAGGAAAAGCTTCTTACTTAACTATCCACATAAAGCAACTGACACAGCAGAGGAGAGAGGAATTGTTTCCTTTTTCACAAATATCTACGCCACCTCACCAATTCTTATATCAAAATATCTTTTGATCCTCCAGCACTTAACCCGTTTCCGTCGAAATTAGCAGAGAATATCTTAATTAACGGTCCGATAATTTAATTACTCAAAATTAAATTAATTCATCCATTATCCAATAATTTTAATTCCACCTCCAAAACAATTAATTATATATATATATATATATATTTACACAAAATATACATATATTGAATATTATACCGATATTCCCAAAATACCCTTAAAATCAAATCTGAATTTAATTTTAAATTTAAGGGTCTTACAGGTTTGGTCGTATAACGGATGTGGTGGTGATGCAGGATAGTGTAACTCACAGGCAAAGGGGAAGGGGGTTTGGGTTCATAACTTTCGATTATGAAGAATCTGTGCAAAATGTTATGGTGAAAACTTTTCATGACTTGAATGGTAGCAAGGTTGAGGTTAAGAGGGCTGTTCCGAGGGAAGAAAACCCTGGTTATGATGGTTTTAATAAAATAAGATATAATAGTGATAGAGGAGCTGCTGAAACTTTTCCTCATTCTAGTCCCAGCAACATGTTTCTTGAATAATTTATCAACTATCCAAGAATTGTGTTCATGTTTAGTTGCAACTGAAAAGGCACATAATTTCTACTTGATTGATAGACTACTTTGTCTTATCATGACTCTTCCGGTTTCTACTGCTACAACTGAAAGATCTTTTTCAGCAATGAAAATTATTAAGTCTAGATTAAGAAATAAGATGGAAGCTGACTTTTTGGCAGATAGCATAGTGGTTTATATTGAAAGAGAAATTGCTGCAACTATCAGTTATGAGTCTATCATTGATGATTTCAAGTTAATTAAAGAGCGTAGAGCATTACTTTAAGGTATTCTTTAGTCATGTAATTAAATTATTTGATACTTCACTTTGTGTTTATTACAACTTAATTTTTTGACATATAATATTATTTGCATATTTAATTAATACATTTTTTTTTGTCGGCCACCCCAAATTTTTTAATCAAGCTCCGCCACTGAGCATAGACGTACCCGATTTTCATATAAATGAAAGCAAAGTCAGGATATTGAACTATATATAAATTCTGTAATTAAAGCTTCTAATTTTAAACATGATATTTTTTTTAAATGAAGATTGATTAAATAATAAAGAAAATGTTACAGTTATAACTAACCCCAACAAATTTGAGTTAAGAACTTGCTAAACTGTCCACACCACGTTCCTGTGTTGACAAAAATATTAAAATTAAATCACACAAAAATAACACAACATTTTTTTTCTTCCTATAAGTGAAAATATTCCATTAAGATTAAGAAATGATAACCCCAACAAATTGGAGTTAGGAACGAGTAAAAAGAACACTAGCGGGAAATAGTTAAACATCCCAAGAACTAAACAATCTTAAAACTCTATTGAAGTCTAACAAACAGAGCATCCCTCTTAATTTTAAGATAAAAACTAATTAATCAATTTTTGAATTGAACACCACAAACATGCAATGTTATAATTATTATTGCACATCGATATTATTCGTACCTACACCAACACACACTATAAGTGTAACGCTCCAGATTGTGATTCTAAATATTATTTGAAAATATTTATTTCTTAGAAAAATTACAATAATTTTTTTTAAGTAAGAGTACTTAAATTACTATTCATTTAAATAATCATTACCAACAACGTTTATTTAATATTATCAAAAAAAATTATTCAAGGCTACAACAAAGTAAAATCAATTATTCCTAAGGGAAAGAAACCCATTTTCATATTTCTAGTGCTTTTAAAAAGTTAGTGATAGAAGGAAACTCATTTTTATTCCACGTTCACCGCACATCAATACTCATCAATTATTCTTGAATCTTTTCGAAGTCATTAGTACCTAAAATGTAGTTGTAAGGGTCAATTTTTTTTCTTCCATCATCCACACCAAATCAAAGCTAAACATATAGAAAAATGACACAAAACAGATAAATGCAAAAATTTCCAATTTAAAAGAAATAAAACGCAAATTGTTCAAATTGTATAACAAAAACATATGCACTTATGCATAATGCATACTTCTAAAACTATATGATCCGGTTATAAAACATGTCATTAAAGCAACTTTCACACAGAAAAATCACTCATACTAAGAGGAAAAATAAATCTGCCACTAAGGCAACTTCTATGAAGATGCATATGCTATGACACGATGATATAGTGTCAAAAAAAAATTTCACACAGTTCACTAAGATCATGTCATATGCATTCAAAAAGTCATTTTTTCAAATTATCATCTTATTCACAAAATCACTAAAACCATATACCACATATCCTTATCATGAGAACCATATATATTTATAGACAAATAACCATAAAAATTATAACTTTCACCACATACATTTAAAATTCGGAACTTGATTCCCACTCATCATAAAAATTAAAACTCAAACTTATGTCACATAAGACTTTCGACTACACTCCATACCAGTCATAAAAATTAAAACTTTAACACATACTATAAAAAAAAAATCGAACCTTATCATGAGAATCATATATTTATAGACAAATAACCATAAAAATTATAACATTCATCACATACACATAAAATTCGGAACTTGATTTCTCACTCATCGTAAAAATTAAAACTCAAACTCATGTCACATAAGACTTTCGACTTTACTCCAGACTAGTCATAAAAATTAAAACTTTAACACATATACTATAAAAAAATCGAACCTTATTTCATATACACCATAAAAATTAAAACTTTAACATATATAACATGAAAATTCAGACTCCAACTCATATATATCATAAACGTTAAAACTTTATCACATATAACATAAAAATTCAAACTTTATTTCATATTCATCGTAAAAACTAAAATTTTATTACATATAACTTAAAAATTCATACTTTATTTTATAAAAATCATATATAACATCTCGAACTCAACGAGAAAAAATTAGGGTTTTGGTATTCAGTTCTATTTACAAAATCTTGTCTGCAAAGGGTTTATGACATAATTTTTTTCTCAGAAAAGTAAATATCAAATCTTCTAGACTCCCAAACAAGTTTATCCTCCCTTTTTTTCTAAGGTGGATGGACCAAAAATATCTGCTACTCATTCATATGGATTGGGTCACACCAAACCACAAACCACAAACCTGTAGCCAAAATTCTTCTAGCATTAAAGATAAAAATAAAAATAAAAACAACCCATCTACATATATATATATATATATATTATATATATATATATATATATATATATTATATATATATATATATTATATATATATATATTTAAAAACTTCTCACTCAATTGATTAAATAACTCTTACTAACAACTTTATCAACTACAATAAATCAAGCAAGACAAATAATTATCACACATAAATTAATACTAAAAGAAATATTTATGGGTCCTAATTATTGTAAGTAATAAATTTAGAGGGTGTTACAATAACCATTCACCACAAAACAACACACAAACTCTTCAAGTAATTAGAGATCCATTGGTTTTGAGTTCTTGCCTAACGCACCTTATTTAGAACACCATAGCAATAGTATTTCTTTGAAGCATTAAGGTTCATAGAAAAATTAGGTTGACTAAAAGCATGTTTGATTGAAATGTCAAGAGGCCTATAAATTGATCTCCCACTTTCAAGACATCACCTTACACCCTCTGAATCCTATTGGTCGTATAATAGTAGCATGGAATATGCCACTTTCAAGTTGCCTCTATCGTAGAAAAACTCCTCTAGCCCTATTTGACTCCTTTCTTTTACCAAGTTTCATTTATATAGGTTTGTTGATAGTTTTTAACACTATCAAATGTCGAATCCATAAGCAATCATGCTTATAGTTAATTTCAAAACAAAATTTCATCTCAACAATAAGATCCATTCACTCCAACTCCACAATACAGATTAAAAAAGATTTTACACGTCTAAGATTCTAAGCTTGATAGTTAGGTAGTCTAAATTCAATCGATTAAGCGGAAAACATATATAAGCAAATTGATACACAAACAATTAAAATTGAAAAGACCAACTCCTCAAATTTCAATTAAAGGAAGAGAAGCAGTACATTACAGTAAAACCCCAAACTCAAGAACCAAAAAACCCTAAAGGTAGAAGAGAACCACAAATGGAAGAAGCAAAAAACTCCAAACTAAAGAAGCAAAAATCCCTTAAATCAAGAGCAAGCAACCATAACCAACAAAAATGGAAAATCATAACAATAAGGAAGATAAATAAGCAAAAATTGTTAAAACAGAACCTCTCACAGTTGATCAAGGGTTGTGATCATGGTGGTGTCGACGATGGTTTTGGCAGAATGGAAGAGTGGAGTGAGAGAGTTAGAGAGCTTGTTGTAGATTTTAAGAGGAGAAGAGTGAATGAGAAAGAAGGAAGAAAAGCAGGAAAAAGGAGAAAGTAGAAGATGGAGAGAGAGAAGAGAGAAACAGAGAGAGAGATTGTCGTATCCCACGTGTCAATGTCACTTTTTTTTAGTCTCTTTTGAGGTGCCAAGTCAAACAAAAACGATTGTGTCACATATTTGTAAATAGTGGTATACAGTGTGGTAGTATATGTGTATGTGTTCCAGTAACATTTTTGTTAGCTTTTACCATGATAATTTTGTTTATGTAAAACCCATCTTCGTATTATTTACTATTATAATCATACAATGCCAATAAATGTTTTTTAGTGCCAAAATCATCTCTTAAAAATTGAATAATTAGATGTGCTATTATTTAATAGATCTAAAACTAATAGCTAGCCTATAAAATTATCATGCATTTTATATTATATCTTACACTAATTATATTCCTATAGACTCAAAGCAATTCCACACCAACATGGTTTATGCCTTAACATGTTTCTATAAGTCATGTGGATAAAAGAATACCAAATGCATTATGTTGTCATTAAATGCATGCATTATGTTGTCATTAAATGCATGCAACCACGAGTCTCAGGTTCAAATCCTAGCAATCGCAGTAGAAGACTTTGAATTTTTTAAAATCTAATTTATGCAATTTTAGTGTGTTGAATTGTTTAAACTATTAGTTTAATTTTTATTTTATAAATTAAATACTAAAAATATATTTTGTTAGAGTTAGTAATATGTTTAATATATATATATATATTTGATTAAATGTTGTAATAATTATTTTAATAAAAACTTAAATATTTAATTATAATAACTCTTTCTTTTTGTAAGTTTAAAAAAAAAAAGAACTCAGACCCTTTTAAAAGGCCTCAACGACCCCCCTCCCCCCTCTCTAGATTTTCTCATTCTGCTTCCTCCTTCTATTCTTCTTTCTTTTTTTTTTAGACACAAAAAAAATAGTGTGTAGGTGCTTTGGAAACACGCAAAACTTCCATTTTTTGTCAAGATCAAAATCTTATTTATAGAAACTATTTGAAGACAAAATCTTCCCCTCCTCATTATGAAGCTTTCAAGCAAACTCACTTGAGGTAAACTTTCTTTTTTCTTCCCCATTTACATGAAAATAGTGAGTTTGATTGTTATGGGAAAAAAAATGAAATTTTAGTTGTTTAACAAACTATTGATTGATTTAAAATAAAATAAAAAGGTCATGTGTTTTTCTATTTTCGTGTTTATGTCGAATAGAAATGATAAGTTTTATTTTTTAGTGTTTTTGTTGCAAAATTTCTTGTCCATAAATAAGTGATTTTTCTTCTTGAGTTATTGATCCTTCTTCATGCTTGTGTTGTTGTTGTTATTTTTAATTTCATTTTTGCTTGAGTTATTAATGCTTGTGTTGTTGTTGTTTTTCTTTAATTTCATTTTGCTTGTTATTTTGTTTTAGAAATGTTGAATTATAAGTGTTAGTAACTTGAATAAAAAAATTTATTTTTGATGTGTTTGAGTTATATAATGAGTTGTTTTCAAATAAATGAGTTTGGGCTGAAATTGAAACTTTACAAAAAAAATTAGAGTTGTGAAAATGTTCAAATTTTAACTAAGTTAAAGAGTTTGAGCAAAAAGTTAGATTATGAAATTAATATGTTTGAGTTAAAAATGTTACTCTTTTAATTACTTTTAGACTGAGTTTAAAGAAAATGTTTAGAGTACTTTATTAACTCAAATTTTTGTGCTCTAATGATGTAGTGGTATAACTTGAAAGATAAAAAGATTTAATTTTGGAATAATGATGTGGTTGGATAAATTTTGGTGGTGAACAAATTTTTATAAATTTTTATGTTTATGTAGTTGGCTCCTTGAGTCTCAAAAAGGAATCGAGACCGTTGACAACGAGTTAGCGGTGGGGAGAATTCTGAAATATTAATGTTGTTGTGGTGATTAAAGAAAAATGATTTTTCTTAGCTTATGTCTTTCCAAAAATAGTTGTTATAATTGATGATCAATAATGTATACATGTGGTTATCAAATATTTGAACTTGTGTTTTAAGGAAAATTAGTGAATTGTGTACTCAAGTTTTTATATGTATACTTTCAATTTTAGAAAAACTTGCATGATTTTAATTAAAGTTTCAAGTATATTAAGTTAGGGTTAAAGTCTTGAGTTAGAATTTCATTATTTTTTTAAAGATTTCAAGTTTCATGAATTAAAATACAAGCTTTGTTGATACGAAAAGAAAAAAAATATATAATATATTTTGAAAGGAATTAAACTATTTCAAAGAGTTAGAACTTTGAAACTAGAAAAACATTTATTGATATTCTTGTTAGTGGTTAAGTTGTTATGAGGTAAATACTTTGATTGAACATTTAGTCTTTAAAAATGTAGTAGATCAAACCTATAGTTATTTGAAGCAAGAAAAAAATGAATTATGACAAATTTGAGAAAATTTGTGGTTGTGTGAAAAATTTTGAGAAAAATAATTTAAGACGTTTCGAATGATTGTTAGTGAATTCTCTGAAAAATTGAAGGATGTTGATTTCTAAAAATATATTTTTATATGTTGAAAGTGGGTATTTTGAATAATAATACTATTAGTCTATACTTGTTGTAAACTCTTTTAATGAAATATACTCTAAAGGGGTTAGGAGTAAGAAAAAGGTTGTAAGGTAGTTAAAGTCTCAGGAACTAATTTGACTAAGTCAAACACTATTTGATTGAAGGTGTTGGCACGAGCGAGATTTTCATTGTGTTTGGTTGTGGTAGCAATAGTTGTTGAAAATGCTATAATTGAGGTAAGGGCTCCTTCCAAATTTTTAGTTTGCACATAGAGACCTTATATGTGTGATTGATGTGTGAATATATGATGGTTAATATCGACGTGATTATGCATTCATGATTGATAATATGAGTTGCTACATGTTATGAATTTTTATTGACGAGAATATGTCTTGAGTATGCTATGTGAAAAGTATAAAAAAATTATTAGTTTTTAATGAGTATAAAAAGAGAAGTCTTTTAATAGCTACATTTACATAATGATTATTGTGAAAGAGTCAGAGTATGCCCATGCATTTCATAGTTAGTGGTGACCGTGATGGGCCACGGTATTAGTGGTGACCGCAATGGGCCACGGGATGGTTCCATGAGTTGATTGGTCCATCTTATTTTTATGAGGATTTTTAGTTGTGTAGGTCTGTGATAGACTGCATTCTGGTAAATCGTGTTGATCTGTGATATGTGGCACCTCGGTAATTAGTACTAGTCTGTGAGAGGCGGTACATTTATGATTTACACCCCTCAGGGAGGGTTTGGAAATTCTAAAATCATGTGCACTGACATATAAGCATTGCATTAGGATGTTTGGCACGCGAGTCATGTTTGTTATGATATGATATATGTATATACGTGCTCTGTTATTGTTTGTTATCATGTCGTAATTGCTAAGTGTTTATTGTTTGCCTTTATGATATAATTGTTAAATGTTAACTGTTAATTTCGGTTGGTGACCCTTTACATTATTGTGGAAATTGGGTTTTGCTCTCAGATGATACCCAAGTTCGTTCCAACGACTGTTACTTTGACAACGAAAATGTCATTAGACTTCCCTGACCGACATTCTCCGACTGCTTGGGTATACGACCCCATCTCAAGCAGGGCTACATATACGGGGAGAATGGTGAGGACAAGTGGGAGAACTAGGGCAGTATTTCATGTGGGTGGACCTGACCTCTGAGGAGACTGATCCTTCTATGAGTGATGAGGAGGAATAAGTTACTTCGAGACGAGATACTGCGTCAGAAGGAACTTGTGCAGAGTGTGGAGGTCACTCTTGTTATTGTAGTTTTAGTGGATGATCAGATTAGTTTTTGGTTGCATAGGCCCTTAGTGTTTTTTTGTGTGGTTGTACTTATCTTGTTTCGGGATGATCGTATATATGACATACTTTGACAATCGACTTTTTTTGTGTTGGGTCTGTGTTCTATTTTTTTGACGTGTCCATGGGGGATAAAGTTCTTGGAGCAGTACTTCTGTGTAGGTGTATGCCGAGAATACCCCAAGGGTATGAGCAATGTCTGATAGGTCTCATAGCCCCGGTGTATTTTCTATTTGCATACTTTGGATTATTGACCCAAAAACTATCTTAACTTGTTTGTATATATGATGTAATTATTTATGACCCTTGTCATTTTATGCTACGACGTATTATCTTATTATGTTGTTTTAAAAAAAATGCATTTTGTTGGAACCAAGTTGGTTCTTTCAATTAAAGTTTTAATGTTATCAAAAGTATTTTATGAAAATCATATTTTGACTTAGAAGAAGTATGAAGAATCAGATGATGTCAGCAGAAGATACCTCCAGAAGATACAACAAGAAGATACAAATCAGAAGCAGAAGATGTCATCAGAGGATGACGTCACCAGAAGATAAAAATGCCACCAGAAGATACGGTCGTAAGATATCACCAGAGGATGTCATCAAAGGATGCATCTAGAAGATACCTCCAGAGGATACCAGAGGATCCCATCAGAAGCAAGAATCAAAGGATGTCATCAAAGGCAAACATCAGAGGGAAGAAACAATGACATCATCAGAGGATATTATTCTTGGCCCAGATCAGAACGAAGCAGTGTCTAGAAGGAGACTTGGTCCATACCTGAAGGAAACATAAGTCAGACTTTGTCCAGACTTGGTCCAGACCAGAAGATAGCATAGTCCAGAACAGAAGACTTGGTCCAGATCAGAAGATCACACAGTCCAGACATAATGGTACAGATCAAATCACATGGTCCAGACTTGGTTGAAATCAGCAGATCATACGATCTAGAAATTAAATCATGATGCAGATTAGTGAAGACTTGATTAAAATTCAAAGAAGACTTAATTGAATTTTGATAGAAATTTGATCAAAGTATTAAATGGATTTGATTCAAAAATCACTCAAGACTTGAAGGAAATTCGAATAAAATCTGAAGCTAAAAGATACGGTTTGAAATTAAGAGGAACAAGATTGGTCAACAGAATTTTCAAATGTAATCTAAAGCTAAAAGATACGTTTTGAAGTTAAGAGAAATAGGATTGGCCAACAGAATTTTCAAAGGAAATCTGAACAAGATTTATCTTGAATTTAAGCTTGGACAAAGCCCTAATTGCAGCTATAAAAGGAGGCTTCATGAAGTAGCATTAGTCATCGAAAATACAAGAACTCAAGCTTCATATTCAACATAATCCGAGAGTTCAAAAGAGAGAATCACTTGAGTGCAAAGGCAATATTTTCTAAGTTTTTTCGAGAGAGAAAAACAGTGCAGCAATCAGCTTTCAAAAAACAACTTTGCAGAGTTCCAAACCCTTGTAATCAAACCCGTTAGAGGTGTAGATTCCTTCTTCAATCTAGGGTTGTCAAATTGGTAGGAGAAGACCTGACTTGTAGGGTCAAGGTGTTGTTACTCAAAAGTCTGGGGTTGTTAGGCTGTTTGAGAAGACTGGCTTGGAGGGTCAGGTGTTGTAATTCAAAGTGTTTTGAATTAGTGGATTAAAGCATTTGGAGTGAATGGACAAGATGTAGCCAAGTTAATGGTGAACCAGGATAAATTACTGAAGGTGCAAACACGAGAAGGGAGGTTGAATTGTGTTTGACTAACTTGAATACTTTTCCTGTTTTTACACTTTTAAAACAAAACTTGATGTATGAATAAAAACAGAGTTAGCAGTGGATATAAAGTAAAAATAAAACACAGAATTTTTATATTGGTTCACCGTTAACGAGGCTACGTCCAGTCCCTTCACCTTGAAGGATTTCACTAATTCAAACCTTGAATTACAACAGTTACACTGACCCTCCAAGTCAGTCTTCTCAAACAGTCTAACAATCCTAGACTCTTGAGGAATACATCACCTTGACTTCCTAAGTCAAGTCTTCTCCTGCCAATCTGACAACCCCAGATTGTAGAAGGAATTACAACACCTTGAATCTAATTGCCAAGTAATCTGCTACCCCTTCTGACTCCCTCAGATTGTAGACTCTACTTCAACAACTTAGATCTAACACAAGGGAAAGAAAATAACACGAGTGATTGCTTCTTGAAAGCTGGAACTCACAATTAACCTCACTGAAAACTTGAGTGTTTGCTTTGGAAGTGTATGACTCTTTTGTGATTTTCAATGATAAGTATTCTGCCTTGAGCCTGCTTTTATAGATGCAGATTTGGGCCTCTTCCAAGCTTAATTTCGAGTTAAATCTTGCTGGATTCTCTTGCAAAAATAACTTGACCAATTGGGCTTTATTTAAATAAAAAACATATCTTTTGTTAAGCTTCAGATTTTCTTTCAAAATAACTGGCCAATCAAGTCTTTAGTTCCTTCCCGCCAACAGCTCCTGAGTTCCACAATACTTCAATTTATTTTTGTAACAAATCTTTTTAATACTTTAATCAAAATAAATTAAAATCTCCACTGTTAATCCTCATGATTAAATATGGACCATTTGATCTCCCTGCGCTAGTCCACATCTGGACCATACTAATTGATATGAGCGATCCTCTCATTTCGGCCATCCCTGGACCATACTTCCTAACCTTCTAATCTTCTGATCTCGGCCATCCTGGTCCAGCAAACTAATCTGTTGTGATCCTCTGATCTCGGCCAACTCTGGGCCAAATAATTAAAACTGAACCATTGATATGGAAATCTTCTCTCTGATCTGGACCACTTCTGGACTTGGTCTGGATTAAACTGAAATTAAATCTGGACAAGTAATATTTCAATCTGGACATTTTACCTTTGATTTTGGATCACGTCTGGATCAATTCTGGAAATCATTTCTTCTGGTCTGGACTTAGTTTCATACCCTGAACCATGCTATCTTCTGGTCTGGGTCAAATCTGGATTCATTCCTTTGTTCTGGACACATTAATTCATCCTCTTATTAAGTCTGGAACAAGTCTGGACTGTTTATCATTTCACTGCCAGGCCATCTTCTGGTCATAATAACTTCTGGAATAAATCTGACATTTGATTCCTTCTGGTCTGGAACAACTCTCCCTATGGCAGGCTTCCTTCTGGTCTGGTCCAGGTCTCCTTCTGACTTTGCTTCCTTCTGATCTGGGCCAGCAAAGATATCCTCTGGTAGTGTTTTGACATCCTGGTGTATCCTCTAGTAATTCCAGAATGCATTCTAGATGCATTTTCTGCTTCTGCAATCTTCAACTTCTAGTGAGATTTGATTTAATAATTCAAGGTTCAAAATAAGATTACATGGAGTGCTTTTGTAAACATCAAAATCCTAAGTACTTAGAACCAACTTGGTTCCAACAATCTCCCCCTTTTTGATGATGACAAAACCTTAACTTATTTTGCTAATTTATAACTCGAAGACTTGAATTACTCCCCCTCAGACGAATCTCTCCCCCTAAGTCTGATACTGACTTTTTCTTCTCCTTTTCAACTCATTCTTTATTCTCTCTTTATTTTTCTTCATATTTCCTCTCCTTTTCAACTCCTTCTCTTTTCACTCTTTCTTTTTCTCTCTCCCTGATTTCTCTCCTTTTCAACATCTTCTTTTTCTCTCTCCCTGATTCTTCTCCTTTTCAACTCCTTCCCTTTTCATCTATTTCATTTTCGCTCCTGCTTTCTTTTTATCTCTCTTTTTCTACTTATTTCTCCTTTTTCTCTCTCTCCCCCTTTTTGTCATCAGCCAAAAAGAGGTCCTACTGTTTTTGTATTTTTTGTTTTTCTCTTTACAAATTACAGAAAGTAAAATAGAAAATAAAAGACAAAAAATAAAATTACAAGAAATTTAAAAACTCCTAAGATGACTACTTGAGCTAGTCAGATATGGAGGTAATGCTGAGATGCTTCTTGATGAACTCGAACCTATCTTCTGGTAATGCTTTGGTGAAGATGTCAGCCCATTGATGATCAGTGTCCACAAACTGGATGCTTAAAGTCCCTTTTTGAACATGGTCCCTAATGAAATGGTGTTTTATTTCAATGTGTTTGGCTCTAGAGTGTAAGATAGGGTTCTTGGTTAGGTTTATGGCTGAAGTGTTATCACATAACAAAGGGATATTGGTTTCAAAGATGTTGTAATCTTCAAGTTGATGTTTCATCCAGAGTAACTGTGAACTGCATCCTGCTGCTGATATATACTCAGCTTCAGCTGTTGACATGACAATGGTGCTTTGTCTTTTGCTTGACCAAGAGATCAAATTATCACCTAAGAAAGTGCAGTTGCCACTTGTACTTTTCCTTTCCAACTTGTCTCCAACATAGTCGGAATCATAGAAACCTTTGAGTTTGTAGGTGGGGGTTTTCTTGTATAACAAAGTAAGGTTGGTGGTTCCTTTAAGGTATCTCAAAATTCGTTTGACATCAGTTAAATGGGATTCCCTAAGGTCAGCTTGAAAACGGGCACAGACACAAACACTAAACAAGATGTCAGGTCTAGAAGTAGTTAAATAAAGAAGGGATCCAATCATACCTTTGTATGTTTTCTGGTCTACCTTTTGGCTGGTTTCATCTTTCTCAAGTGAGCAGGTTGGGTGCATGGGGGTGGCCATAGGCTTACATTCACCCATTTTGAACTTTTTAAGAAGTTTTTTAGTATATTTAGATTGGTGAATGAGTATACCTGATTTACCTTGGTGAATCAGAATTCCCAGGAAGAACTTAAGTTCTCCCATCATGCTCATTTGGAACTCTTTCTGCATTAGGTCAGAAAACTCTTTGCACAAAGTGCCATTAGTTGATCCAAATATAATATCATCAACATAAACTTGAATAATCAAAATATCATTTTCAATGGATTTCCTAAATAGAGTATTATCAATCTAGCCTCTATTAAATTCATTCTTAAGTAGAAAGTTACTAAGTCTGTCATACCATGCCCTTGGTGCTTGTTTTAAACCATATAAAGATTTTTTTAGGTTTGAAAACATGGTCTGGAAAATCAGAATTTTCAAATCCAGGGGGCTGTTTGACATAGACTTCCTCACTTATATAGCCATTTAAGAATGCACTTTTAACATCCATTTGATACAACATTATATCATGATTAGCAGCAAATGATAAAAGAATTCTAATTGCTTCTAACCTGGACACTGGAGCAAAAGTCTCAGTGTAATCAATACCTTTCTGTTGACTGTATCCTTGAGCTACAATTATGGCTTTGTTCCTTACCACTTCACCTTTTTCATTTAGTTTATTTCTGAACACCCACTTGGTTCCAATAATGTTTTTGTTTGGTCTGGATACAAGATCCCAAACATCATTCCTTTGGAATTCATTCAACTCTTCTTGCATTGCAAGTATCCAACCTTCCTATGCCAAAGCTTCATCAGCATCAGCTTCTGGTTCTGGAAGATCTGTAACAGCTTCTGGTTCTGGTGAATCTGTAACAGCTTCAAATTCTGATAAATATCCAGATTCCTCTTCTGGCTTATCTTGGTTGTTTCTGTCTTGATCAGATTTATCTATTGAAGATTTGTCATGTGTTGCTGACTTGCTTGTATTCTTTACCTTTCCAAGTACTTCTGTTTCTTCTGCTTCTGCTCCCTTTGGTTCTGGTGAACCTGCACTATTTTTATCTTGCTTTGATTTGTCAAGATCAAGCAGTTTGTCATATTACATAATGTAAATCAATTAATTTAATAATGAACTCAATACAGCCAAACCATTAATTCTGCTTCTGGTGGTTTCTACTTGTTTTTGAAACAATTGGAATGTTGTTTCTGCTGAAGTGTTCAATTCGTGTGAATCACCTGATTCCTCTGACCGTTTGAAAACCTGTAGAATACTTATCTAGCTTTGATTTGTTAAGATCAAGCTTCTTGTTATCACAGTAAACATAAATATCAAATAATAATAGTATTTACAGCAAGATGTAACCTCTATGTCAACAGTTTCAGTTTTACTCTGAAAATCCTCTTGCTTCTGATTTTCAAATTCCTAATCTGTATATTCTGTGATTACATGGTTTGGATGAGGGGATTTGAATTTCCTTCCAGGTTTGTAGTCTTGATGAATCTCACTAGAGTGTTTGAAGAACTTTCCTGATTTTGATTCCTTTCTTTCTGCTTTGGCTGATACACCATGTTCCTCTGGTGATTCTGGAACTTATGGTGATTCTGGTAATCATACTGATTCTGATAATTAAAGTAATTCTGATGATCATACCTGAACCTTTGATACTGATACCTGTTCAGGTTCTGGTTCAGGTACTGATTCTGATTCTGGTTCCAGTTCCTGTTTTGATTCGTGTGATATCTTTGATATTTCCTGTTCCTCCTATGATTCTGGTTCTGGTTCTGATAGGTATTGTGTTGACCAGTTTTTCTTCTACTAGAGTCACTTGGCTTCTATTTGGTAGATGTTGGAACATAAACCTTCTTCTGCTTGTGCATTGCCAACATCCATTGTCCAGGCACCATTGTTGGTGTCTCCTTCTGGTTGCTCAGATTATCTGCAACATAGACAATTTGATCTTTTGGTACCCAGAACTGATTGGGTCCAGGTTTGTTAGTCTTAACAGCTCTCTGATCTTGTTCAGATTTTACCAGTGGACAAGATAGTTCAGAGTGACCTTTCTTAGCACAAACAATACATAAAATATCCGAATGAACAGCTTTACTTTTAGTAATCGTTTCTGTAAAACCAAGACCTCTCTTTCCAGAGTTACTATTTCCATAAATCATAGATGCATATTTACTTCTTTCCATTCCATTAGAAATAAAGTTTTGAAAAAAATTTCTCATGCATATCAGATTCACAAACAGTTTCAGAAGTGGAACAAATATTACTTTTGAGAGTTTGGTTTTCAGACTTGAGTCTGGCAACTTCAGTTTTAAAATCTTTGTTTTCAGTTGCATATTCAGAATTTTGATTCTTTAAAACTTGGACTTCTTTGGTTAGATTTTTCTTATCTTCCCTAAGAGTTTTCAGTTTTAAAGACATCTTATTGTTTGCATTTAACAAGTCTTTTAAAGTCTCAATTAATTCAGATTTAGAGAGATCAGAGAATACCTCATCGTCTTCATCTTCTGATTCTGTTCCAGAGCCTGAGCTGTATCCAGAACTTGAGTTGGTATAAGCCATCAGAGACAGAATTGCTTCCTCTGATGTGCTTCCAGACTTGCTAGAAAGACTGCTTCATTCATTCTTCCTTCTACCTGCTTTCCTTCCTGAAATCATGCCTTTATGAGGACCAGAAGCAGACCTGATGTGTGCCATCTTTGCTGTTTTTGCCTCTTCTTCATCAGACGATTCTTCTTCTGATTCTGATACATCCCAGGCAGCCATCAGACCCTTCTTTCTGTATTTGGAACTCTTCTTGTGTTGTTTGCCTTTTTCAAGATTTGGACATTCTGACTTGATATGTCCAGGTTCATTGCATCCATAACAGATGATGTTCTTCTTGTCAGATTCTTCCTTATCTTTGCTGTTATGTTTCTTCTTGGAACCTCTTCTCTTCCTGTTTTCCCAGATCTTAACCATCTTTTTGGTTAAGTAAGCCATATCATCACAGTCACTGTCACTATCCTCTGATTCTGATGCTGCCTTTGCAGCTTTCTTCTGTTTCGACTTCAGAGCCAGACGCTTCTTCTTCTTCTTTGGTTCATCTTCTTCCAGTTCTATTTCATGAGACCTGAGTGAGCTAATCAGGTCTTCAAGTCTTAAGTTATTCAGATCTTTGGCTTGCTGAACTGCAGTAACCATTGGTCTCCACTTTTTTGGTAAACGTCTTAGAATCTTCTTAACATGATCTGCTGTTTTGTAGCTTTTCTTCAAGACCTTCAGTCCAGATATCAGAGTCAGGAATCTGCAGAACATTCCATCAATGTTTTCATCATCTTCCATCTTGAACATCTCATATTGTTTGACCAGTATGTTAGCCCTTGCTTCTTGAACCTGCTGGGTTCCTTCATAGGTCAGAACCAGACTGTCGAATATGCTCTTTGATGTTTCTTTATCTGTGCATCTGTCAAATTCCTTGAATGTGATGGCACTGATCATGATGTTTCTGGACTTGTGATGAAGTTTGTGTAATCTGCTCTGATCTGGTTTCATATCATCCATGTCTAGTTTTTTAGTTGGATCTTCTGGATTAGTAGGTGCAGTGTATCCTTTGACTATCATCTTCCATAGTTCAGGATCTTGAGATATGACAAAACATCTCATTCTGTCCTTCCAATACTCAAATCTTTCTCCATCAAACAGTGGTGGTCTGTTGATGTTGCCTCCCAATTCTTCTCTGGATTCTGCCATGTTGAACCCCTTGGACCTTTCCTCAAACACTGTTAAGTGCTCAGCCATGAGTCCGAGCTCTGATGCCAATTGAAGGTGCAAACACGAGAAAGGGGGTTGAATTGTGTTTGACTAACTTGAATACTTTTCCTGTTTTTACACTTTTAAAACAAAACTTGATGTATGAATAAAAATAGAGTTAGCAGCGGATATAAAGTAAAAATAAAACACAGAATTTTTATACTGGTTCACCGTTAACGAGGCTACGTTCAGTCCCTTCACCTTGAAAGATTTCACTAATTCAAACCTTGAATTACAACAGTTCCACTAACCCTCCAAGTCAGTCTTCTCAAACAGTCTAACAATCCTAGACTCTTGAGGAATACAGCACCTTGACTTCCTAAGTCAAGTCTTCTCCTGCCAATCTGACAACCCCAGATTGTAGAAGGAATTACAACGCCTTGAATCTAATTGCCAAGTAATCTGCTACCCCTTCTAACACCCTCAGATTGTAGACTCTACTTCAACAACTTAGATCTAACACAAGTGAAAGAAAATAACATGAGTGCTTGCTTCTTGAAAGCTAGAACTCACAATTAACCTCACTGAAAACTTGAGTGTTTGCTTTGGAAGTGTGTGACTCTTTTGTGATTTTCGATGATAAGTATTCTGCCTTGAGCCTCCTTTTATAGATGCAGATTTGGGCCTCTTCCAAGCTTAATTTCGAGCTAAATCTTGTTGGATTCTCTTGCAAAAATAACTAGGACAATTGGGCTTTATTTAAATGAAAAACATATCTTTTGTTAAGCTTCAGATTTTCTTTCAAAATAACTGGCCAATCAAGTCTTTAGTTCCTTCCCGCCTACAGCTCCTGATCAAAATACTTCAATTTATTTTTGTAACAAATCTTTTTAATACTTTGATCAAAATAAATTAAAATCTCCACCGTTAATCCTCATGATTAAATCTGGACCATTTGATCTCCCTGCGCTAGTCCACATCTGGACCATACTAATTGATATGTTGTGATCCTCTGATTTCGGCCATCCCTGAACCATACTTCCTACCTTCTGATCTTCTGATCTCGGCCATCCTGGTCCAGCAAACTGATCTGCTGTGATCCTCTGATCTCGGCCACTGATGGACCACACTTTTTGTGCTTCTGATTTCGGCCAACACTGGGCCATGGTCTGATCTTCTGATCTCGGCCAACACTGGGCCAAATAATTAAAACTGAACCATTGATATGGAAATCTTCCCTCTGATCTAGACCACTTCTGGACTTGGTCTGGATTAAACTGAAATTAAATCTGGACAAGTAATATTTCAGTCTTGACATTTTACCTTTGATTTTGGATCATGTCTGGATCAATTCTGGAAATCATTTCTTCTGGTCTGGACTTAGTTTCATACCCTAAACCATACTATCTTCTGGTCTGGGTCAAATCTGGATTCATTCCTTTGTTCTGGACACATTAATTCATCCACTGATTAAGTCTGGAACAAGTCTGGACTGTTTATCATTTCACTGCCCGGCCATCTTCTGGTTAGAATAACTTCTGGAATAAATCTGACATTTGATTCCTTCTGGTCTGGAACAACTCTCCCTATGGCAGGCTTCCTTCTAGTCTAGTCCAGGTCTCCTTCTGACTTTGCTTCCTTTTGATCTGGGCCAGCAAAGATATCCTCTGGTAGTGTTTTGACATCCTGGTGTATCCTCTGGTAATTCCAGAATGCATTCTGGATGCATTTTCTGCTTCTTCAATCTTCAACTTTTGGTGACATTTGATTTAATAATTCAAGGTTCAAAATAAGATTACATTGAGTGCTTTTGTAAACATCAAAATCCTAAGTATTAAAACCAACTTGGTTCCAACAATTACTATGTTCTTATGTTGTTATTATATGGTGCTTAATCTGATTATTTATTCAAGAAGTAACTTAAATCAACATTCATCAAAAACGGCAAAAAGAATTCGAGTTTGGCAAACACAATTAACCCCCCCCCCATTTCTCGTGTTTGCACCTTCACATTCGTGTTGTTAAAAATTGGGGTGTTACACGCAACCTTTCATATATCTTTTAAAAAATAAATGCATGCAATAACTAAGAAGATGTGAAAATTTTCTGGCCAACAAGAAAGATAACATGCACAGTCATAATCATTATTCCGGCATAAAGACAAAAAATTTGAAATAATTTTTCTTTCTCAAGTTAGCGCAAGACATAAAGATGCAATCAATAAGAAAGCTTGAAAAAAATCATAGCCATTAAGAAAGATAACATGTGCAACCACAATCATTATTCATGTATTTAGACCCAAAAAATTGAAACAACCCTTCTTTCCAAAGGCAACGCTAGACTCAAGGTATATAGATGCAACCATTGGGAAAGTGTGAAAAAAATTTCTGCCATTAAGAAAGATATCACGTGCAATCATAATTATTATTTTTACATTGAGATCACAAATTTGAAATAACTCTTCTTTCTCAAGATAGTGCAAGGATCATGGTATACAAATGCAACCATTGGAAAAGAATGAAAAAAATTACAAAAAGATAAAAAAAAAAAAAAGAATGAAAAAGTACACAATTTAAACGCACACACATTTAAAAAGATAAAAAAAAATTATATGATATGTATTTCTAAAATATATAAATAATATGTATTTGTGTGTTCAAATGTTGTTACTAAATAATTGTACTCAACCAAATATTTTTCTCATCATATATCATCATGAATGTAATGATCATACAATGTCACTTTAAAACAATTTTACACTAATATCTATCAAAAAATTATTGTATGTTCATATCGCATTATCATTCTGAACTCCAATAAAATGTTTCTATATCTCCATGTCACATAATCACTTTTAAAATAAATAAGCATAAAAATTATTTTACACTAAGAAAGTGTATTCTTTAGTTCTTATCACCAAATCACAATTATTGTGTTGGTAAATATAGAATCGAATTTCGGATTTTGTAATAAAATATCATCTTGTTTTTTTTATTCCCAATATGACCCATTTTGAATTTTTTTTCTTCAAATTGTCCTACTTTTTGGGCCAAGTTGCTCGTCGCAACCTGGTCCTGCGATGACCTGAAAGGCCGTTTTTTTAACCCAGTTGCTCATCGCACCCCAAGGATGCGATAATGTACCCCTTTTTTATTTTTATTTAATAATTATAATAAATTATAAATATTTAAAATAATTAATAAATCAAATAAAATGAAATAAAAAAAATAAAAAACTTGTTGAGGAAAAAACCTTTTTGATATATGTTTTAATGACAACAAACCTTTTAAATTAAATGATTAAGTTTTATGAATGGTGATCTACTAATGATTTCACTTAAGTTTGTTTAAGGAACATAAATGCATAAGTGAACAAAGCAAGAATCGAAGAAAACAGCAGCAGAGAACATTCTTGACATATTTTGGAAAACGGAGAATGTTCGCAAGACTGTGATAGCATAAAGACCAAACTTTCTCCACCACTTAATTAAAGTTATTGCATCTGGAATTTACATCAATACTGAGAGTACATGACAAGGAACAGATGCGATCAATTAGAATCAAAAGGAACCATTCTAATCACAAAGAAAAAAGGCCATGAATCAAGCTGCCAAAGCAAGATTGAACAGTCTCCAGAATGTTCAGAATTAACAGCATGATTAATGAATCAAGGAAAGCCAAGAAATCAGCATAAAGAACACTCTTGACACAATCTGAAAAAACAGCAGATGTTACCCGATGACATCAGAGGATACCTCACCAAGCTGCCATCAGTGGATACCTCAACCAGAAAATATTAGAGGATACCTCAACCAGAGGATACCTCAACCAGAGGATATTAGAGGATACCTCAACCAGAGGATATCAGAGGTTACCTCAACCAGAGGATATCAGAGGATACGTCAACCAGAGGATATCAGAGGATACCTCAACCAAAGGATACCAGAGGATGTCTCCAGAAAACGATATCAGAGGATATCCCCAGAAAATACATTCAGAGGATACCTCCAGAAAATACATCCAGAGGAAGAACCAAGTCTGTTCTTGGACATCAGAATGTCCAGAATGATCAGAACAGTCTCCAAAATGATCTTCTATCAAGAATGATCATCAGTCTCTAGGAATGATCATTAGTCTCCAGAAATGATCATCAATCTCCAGAATGATTATCATTCTCCAGCATGATTAACAACTATCTTCAGAATGAACAAACATCAATCTCCAGCATGTTAACCATCAAATCTCCAGCATGTTTAACATCATTCTCCAACAGTGTACCATTAGTCCAGAATGATACAATCATTCTCCAGCATACTGAACATCATTCTCCAACTTGACTGCCAAGAACGTTGAACGATCTTGAAGTATGTTTATATTAAAACAGATCCAAGAAAAGATCAGGAAGACATCCAGAATGATCAAAACTGAACTCCAGATTGATTATCAATCTCCAGGAAACCCAAAAGCTAAAGCTCCAGATTGATCATCAATCTCCAGCAACTATAGTTTTTCTGCAACAAGCTTTGTGATTGTTTTTAATCTGTTTTAAGTGATTCAAAAGCTCCAGTTCAAGCCTACAATATTATCACTTATCAGAAGTGTTAAAGGGTCAGTAATCACTCAAGAAATGTTGATCCAAAACGCAACACACAGCCCAGTCTGAACAGAAAATAAAAATAGTCAAAAGTTGGATTATTTTTATTCAGAAATAATGCCTTTTGTCAAGCCTGACAAGAGCACTACCAACGGCTCTATTTGACCATCATTAAATGTTCTCACGCCTATAAAAGGAAGGCCAAAGCTCAGGAAGAAAACACAGCTTCAAGTACAGAGAAAAACATCACTCACATACATCTTCATACTTGAAAGCTTCTCAATCATAAACAAAAGATTCAGTTCTATTTTTCCTCTTCATATCAGAATCATCTACTGAGTTCTTTTGTCAAGAATCTAATCTCAAACACGAGTTGAGCATACTCAGATTCTGTCCAAAAATCAAAGACATTCAAGTGCCAAGATATATCATCAATCACTCACATACATACTTGAAAATCTCTCATCACTTACAAGAATCAGTTTGATTAAATTCTTTTTACTCTGATACATTTATATTGAATTCTTTGTAAAGAATCGAATCTCAAACAATAGTTGAGACATCTCAGATTCTACACAATCTCATCATTATTGTAAAACTCAAACTATAAGAGTTAAGTATAGTTTGGGGTAGATTGTAAGAAATCACTATCAAGGTTGGTAGGTGATTTCATTAATCTCTTTCTGGGTGGAATTAGATTAAAGTCTATAACAAAGATCAAGGTTGATCTAAGCTAGGTGTTGTAAAACCAAGAAGGTTCTTGTTTTAAACACTTAGTGGAAAATCTCACCGTGGTGAGGACTGGACGTAGCCCGGGTTGGGTGAACCAAGATATATCTGTGTGTGATATCTCTTCCCTTATCTCTATTTACTTTCAGTCTGTTAATTATCAAGTTAAATAGATAAACTGAACTGTTGATTTTAACTAACCAAGAACGTTCTCTGTTTTCTGGTGAAAACCAAGAACGTTCTCTGTTTTCTGTTTTCACAACCAAGATCAATCTTGAGTTATTTTCTTAAGTTTTTAACAGGAATTTTAAATGGGCGAATTTACAATTCAAACCCCCATTTCTTGTAAATCGATATTGCTACTTCAATTGGCATCAGAGCTTGGTCTCTAAAGATTAAGCACCTAACAAGTGTTAGAGGAAAAGATTCAGGAAGAAGAAGTAATGCAGAAACCAACATGTGCTTCAAGGAAAACTTAGAAAATAATGAGGTAACCATATCTGAACTCTGTCCTTTATGTGAAGAAATAGAAAAAGAATTTGATAATCTTTTATGTGATTCAAACCTTCTTGCTCGAAAATATGGTTTATTAAAAGAACAACTCCGTAAAGAAAAAGAAGAAAAAGAGAAAGCCCAAGCTATGAATGACGAACTCAGAAAGGTCATTCAAAGTTTGCAGCAAACTCATTTACAAATGGTTGAACAACAAAAACCCTAAACCCTAACCCATAAAAAATCATTTTCCAAAATATTTTGAAACTAAGGAAGAAAGTACCTCTTTAAAGATAGAAGTTCCTGATTCAACCAACTTGGTAACAACCACTGAAACATTTCAAAAGAATATGATATCTGAAGAAAGGATATTTGAGAAAGATGATTTATGTTTCAAAACTTCTCAAAAAGAAAAGATTTATGAAAACATTTTTGTTCTAGAAAGAAAGGAAGGTAAATGCAAAACTAAATGTTCATATTGTAAAAGAATTGGACATCTGGAAGTTGTTTGTTACTTTAAGAAAAGAGATGAAAAAATTAAAAGCAAAAGGATTTTTAAAAGGAAAGAGTGTTCTGCAAATAAAGTTGAACCAGTTTTGAAAAACCTGCAGAAAGGAAAACGTTCTCCATGTTGTTCTCAAAACGGAGAATGTTCTGGAACAAAAGCTGAACTTTCTCCAGAAAGTTTGAAAAAAGGAGAACGTTCTGGAATTTCATCAAAATCAATTTCAAAGACTTTTAAAACTCAGATTTTCAAACCTTCTTCAAGACCAACAACAAAGTGTTCCCGTTGTTCCAAGAATGGCCACTTCGAGTCAACTTGCTATTTTAAAAAGAGATCAAGTTTTAAAAAATCTTCTAAAAGAAGATATACTAACCATCAAGGACCCAAACAAATATGGGTACCAAAGTCATTACTAACTTGTGATGCAGGAACACCATCCAACAATCAAGAAAGAACATTGATACATGAACAAGGCATGCTCAATACACATGAATGGAAAAGTATGATGTCTCCTCTCATTACGAAAATTTGGAGTGTCTATAACCTTTGGAAACATTAACAAATCAAAGGTACATGTATCATTTGTTGAAATAATTTTGCATAGATTAAGAATGTTTGATATAACTTTGTAAAATTACTTTTAAAGTTATTTTTTAAACCCCACATGGCTGAAGTAAACCAAACATCCTCATTTTAAAGAAAAATCCTTATGTTTTACACTTAGATGAATTTCCAACCAAATCATGCTTTTAAGACTTTTGAAAAAGAATTGTCATTTCTATAAGAAATGATCAAAGGAAATTTGAAATATTATTCTTCAAATAATTCTTTGATGAAAAATGATATTTCACATGATTTGTTTGTCAAAGAGCTTTCCAACAATATAAAGTTACAAGAAATTAGTTACAAAAAATGGATAGAACAATTTTAAATAAATCAAGTGTTGAAAAAATAATTTTGGAGAAAAGCCACAAAAATTGTTTATCATGTTCTTAATCTTGGCTTTAGTAGAAAATATCTTTGACATGCCTTCATATCATTTTTTTAATAGAAAGCAAAACATATCATACTTTGACATTTTTGAATGTCATTACTATGTTTCACATGATAAAGAAAGTATGAGTAATTTGTTTTAAAACACCATCAAAGTATATATTTTGAATGTTCTACATTCCATAAATATTATAGAATCTCAAGGCCCAAATTATAGATGATATTATGCATATTATGTTTGATGAATATGTTGATTTTTATGATGAAAGATAGGATGGTGAAGATAAATAATTACAATGTTATATTTGGATAAATCACAAAGTTGATAATGTTCAAATATCATTCATGAAAACTCCAAAGTCTTATCATGGCAAAACAAAAAGGATATAAGAAAAAGATCAAATTAAGCAAGAAGGTATACACCAGAAAGTTCTCCACAAAGAGCAGAATGTTCTCCACAAGAGCAGAATGTTCTTGACAGTAAATATCTTTCATCCAATAAAAACTAATGTTGCACATCATGATGATATGGTTGAAGAACATCAACAATGAGCTTGAACCATTTGCTCCTATACCTACCTCACTATTAACGTTTCCTCCAAAACATCTCCTCATGATCAAATTATTAGAAGAACTAATTGGGAGGAATTTGTTACTGGTACCAAAGTTGTTGCTGCTGCTGGAGATGCAACTACAGTGGTTAACATGCCTCTGAACAACAGAAATGATATTCAAGCTCTACTAAAGAATAAGTATAATGACACTTTCAAAACATCCAAACGTCTCTTAGGCTGAAATGAGTGGCTCTGCCATCAAGCATTCCAAGCTTTAAAAATCAAGCAGCAAGGTGTTGTATACGGCATAGACTTGATTATGGAGCAATCATCCTATTGGATGAACGCTTGTGCGAATAAAGGATTAAAGCATTAATTTCAAAATGGTTAAAGATACTCTTGAGAGTGTATGACAGTTTTGATTCATCATTGGAAGAACTCTCTCAACAACAAAAGATAAATTGTCCCACTTTGACCATCAATCAAGATGAATAAAAGAGAATGAAGAGAAATATTCAAAGATCTCTCATCGTTGAACTAGACCACTAAAGGAGGTACACTCAATCCAAAATTCTTATGCTATTTGCATCATGATAAGAATGAATATTTCTTTTATATCATGTGATTGATTGGGTGTTCTTAAAGTTAAAAATGCATGTTATTTTTTATGCAAGTATGACTTTAAAAAGTTTAAATTGATTACATTACTTGTACATCCATATGCCTAATTTCTATTCTATATTCAACATGTTTTCACTCTTTGTTCATACACTTTGTATGATGATATAAACAAGTGTGTAAATCTGGGTTGATATTCAAACATTATTGTTCTTGTTATAAAGACATTTAAAATAAATTAGTGTCTTTAATAATTAGACAAATGGCTGTTTTGTCAAGTATACTTCATTGAACCTTTTTACACTTTGCACAATAACATCTTTCAAATTATCATGTTAAATGAATTAACATCATTCACCTTCTTATGAATTTGAAAGTATTCTTTATCATGTTCTCTTCAATTATTTTGAATATACTGAATAGCCTATATATTGCTTGTTGTCTAAGTATAATTTCTTGAATATGGCTTTTCAAAAAAACCAAAAAATTAAGTTTATAATGTGGCTTTTGAAAAAGATCCTTCTTCAACATATTTTAAATTTATATCCTTGTTTAGGATTCATTTTTGAAGTAATCCAAGAAGATTATGCCATGAAAGTCAAAAATAGATATGTGAACATTTTGAAGCATATTAATATATGTCTTTGCAAATGAGTTTTATTTGTTGCTTACTTCTTTTGTGAAAATTAATCTCAATTGTTTAAATTTATTTTAAACATGATAGATAAAAATAGCAACAATCAAAAAGCCTCATGAAAGTATGCTTGAATATATGTCTTATTGTTTATTTGTGTGTTTGCAAAAAACTTTGTGAAAAAACATTTTTTTAATGTGAGCAAATCCTTTGGCATATTTTTTTATCCATTTAAAAATTAGTTTTTGAAAAATACAAAAATTCTTAGAATAAGAATGTTTTGTAAAGAGAGAAATTATATTTGATTCATCTTATTTCGCTTCCTTGTATGCGCTCATTCTCTCTAGTTATAAAAATGAAAAATGGATCTATTTCTAACAATAAAGCTTGATCATATTCAAATTGAAAGGTGATCTCTTGAGAAAGAGGACAAAGAGCAAAGTGACATTTTCCTTGTTTTATGGAACTTTGAATTATTTAAAAAATTAATTCAGGGGGAGTTTTTAGAAAATATTATTCTTCTTGAAACTGAAGTTTACTCATTGTTTTCTTTCTAAAAAATGAGAAGAATATATATTCATTGACTATTTTTCAAAGTGCGTTAAAATGCTTGCATACAATTATGTCATATTGTTGTTGTTATCATTATCCATATCTTGATTGCAATATTGACTACAATGATATGATCATCATACATGCTATGTTCTTTAATGCTAAATGCAAACTTGACTAGTTTGATATATGAATGCCAGTCAACCACATGATTTCTATGTGTAGTGCACTCATGCTATTACTCCATTTTTTTTATTTCTATGTCTATTTCCCAACCTTTTTGATAGATGTCAAAAGGGGGAGAGAAATATATGATGGATATAAAATGATAGAAGTTAATGAAGAATGTTAAGAATTAACCTCTTGCATATGTTTAGAGAGAGTTTAATTAGAATGATAAGAATTAAACTCTTGCATGTGTTTAGGGGGAGTTTAATTACATATTTAAGAACATTCTTGCATTTTATTTATATCCATCCATAAAACTTATGATTTATTCAAAAGGTTTGTCATCATCAAAAAGGGGGAGATTGTTGAGGAAAAAACCTTTTTGATATATGTTTTAATGACAACAAACCTTTTAAATTAAATGATTAAGTTTTATGAATAGTGATCTACTAATGATTTCACTTAAGTTTGTTTAAGGAACATAAATGCATAAGTGAACAAAGCAAGAATCGAAGAAAACAGCAGCAGAGAACATTCTTGACATATTCTAGAAAACGGAGAATGTTCGCAAGACTGTGATAGCATAAAGACCAAACTTTCTCCACCACTTAATTAAAGTTATTGCATCTGGGATTTACATCAGTACTGAGAGTACATGACAAAGAACAGATGCGATCAATTAGAATCAAAAGGAACCATTCTAATCACAAAGAAAATATCTAATTTGTTGTTATATAAGGGATATATATTGAAAGAAAAATATCACTTAAATATCTCAATTGAATAAAAATTTAAGTGATGGAATGATGTCTAAGTTTAAAATAGAAAAGATGACTTTATGGCTCCATAAATATTTATAAAAAAATTTATATTCATTTCACTTTAATGTTGTTAGTGG
Organism: Cicer cuneatum; assembly: GCA_037974295.1. Lineage (NCBI taxonomy): Eukaryota > Viridiplantae > Streptophyta > Magnoliopsida > Fabales > Fabaceae > Cicer > Cicer cuneatum. The sequence goes on along the minus strand of JBBPBO010001985.1, from coordinate 31,462,691 downwards.
ATTGAATCTGAATTTAATATCTATTTTTTCCTCATTTTTATTTATTTATATATTTCACATAAATTAATTGAGTTGTTTGAAGTAATTTGATTTCTTAGTCAATCTAGCTTAAAAAAATTTAAATGATTAAATGTGTTGGATTTAAGAAAAAAAATAGATTTAGAGATTAATCCAAACATTTTGCACATGATTTTGGAATTGCAGGACACGTTTAAACTTATTTGTACAACTATTGTTGATATCTTGCAACACAGAGAAATGGGGGCTCAATTGGTTAAAGTATCAAACATTGAGATGTAGTAAAAACGTGATTCAAATTTAAAAAATGCAATTTATGATGTATTTACCATTCATTTCATTCATCTATCACAAAACAATCAAGAGAGGGTGTTTAATGTCCATACATGTGTATTTTAAGTTCACGTGCACTCTCAAAATAAAATAATGTTTTAGATCATTGAACCTTTTTTATTTTATTTTTTATTCAAATTCTTATTTATTTAAAAACAAATTTACATTCAATAATTCAATAAGTAGGATGGTTGGTTAGTCAATATACATATTGATGAGGAAGAGAATAGGATGTCATATATATATATATATATATATATATATATATATATATATATATATATATATATATTTTATATTTGCATAATTGTTTTATTCCAAGTAAAAAAGAATAAGCGTCCAGCCATATAACATTTGCTAAAGGTTAGAAAACCTGATTAAATTAAGAAATTTTGATTTATTAATTTTCTACTTTTTTTTCTTTTCTGTGTTGAGACAAAATCTCTCTCATATGGTTTTAATGATAACAAAATTGATTGATTATGACTCTTATTAAATCTAATCTGTGCTCTTGAGTGATTTATAATTAGAAAACGGGCTATTCTTAAATGAGATAAAAACTATGTAAGTCAACAAGGTTTAAAAACTTGTTTGTCGAAAAAATTAAAATTTTTTTTGTCAAAAGAATTTAAATTTTTTTTCCGAAAACGGGTTAGAAATCGATTTTAGCGGAAAATATTAATCTGGTTTATAAATTAATTTCAAACCGATTTAGAACTGCACTTAACTTGATTCGACAGTGGTTTTCAAAAACCAAATCAAACTATTAATGTGGTTCAATTTTTACATCATGAACACTTTGGGCAACATTGTTCCAACGGAGTTGCGATGTGCTTACGGAACGACAAGAGTGAGTTCATAGAAGCGAAAATATTATGCAGATTTGGAATTGTGTCACCGAGAGAAGCAGAAGCATTGATTTATGGGAATTGCATGAGCTTAAAGTTCACCTAGATACCGTCGAACTAGATTGCAATTTGCAAATCAGTAATAGATGGCATCGATAGTACTTTGTATGATGTAACTGAGTTTGGGTCTATTTATTTAGTTGTATATGATTTCTGCTTTCACATCAAAACTATACGATTAGTTTCAAGAGATGTAAACATTGTTGCTGATACTTTTGCAAGGGTCAAAGTCCTATGCTAGTTCCCAAATACTTGATTTTGGTCCAACTTTTATTTCCAACATTATTCTTGATCAAATGAAATAAGTTTGTTCTTGCCAAAAAAAAGTGTTTCATAAATATAGTGACTTAAAAGCATCATAGCTATTGCCGTATTTTTATTAGATGTGTTATTTCCTTCTTTATTAATGTTTCCAAGACCATTTGTATCTAAATAAATTTCAACATGTAGCAACCAAAGTAAATTATACTTTTTTGAAATGTCTAGAGCCTCAAACTCGTTTTGTAATATTTGACATGTTCATTACCATCATAAAAATGTAAAACTAAACAAGTTAGGTAAAGTATAAAATTGTGAGTAAAAATTGGGCACTCAAAAGAGATGGTTCTTAAGTAGGTACTCTTCTCCATAAGAACGAAAACAAAATTTTACCACACAATATAGGTGCTTATTTAGTTTGATGCTAAATATTCAAAATACCCCCATTGTAGTTGTAGATGCTCTTAATCGACAAGTTTTGGCTAATCATCATTACTTAATAGGTCATGTTGCAGTTACATAAGTGACCAAAATATATAAACTTTTTCCAATTCAGATTATTGTCCTCAATGAGATTTACGTTCTAACACTTGAGTTTCTCAAAAAGTAGGAATATTACTCTTGAGAATGTTCAGTACCTACTATTCTTCTAGGACATCTCCTAATATTGTGTCCCTCTTTCTGGCACAGTCGACAATAGTATACTTTTTGAAATGTCGTGGCCATTCTTCGATTAGAAACAATTTGAGGGCACGTCTGTCGGTTATGGCCATATTGTCGACATACTCTACACCGACGATGTCTTATAACTCTTCCATCAATATGGCTTATCCTTAACTTAATGCATGTTTTTCTGATGTGGCCTTTTTCGCCACATAACTTACATGTGAATCGTCTATCAACCACACCATCCTTGAGTTCTGGGAAGTAGGCTCTCCTATGTCCTTCACGTCTCGTGGCCATTCTTGGATTAGAAACAACTTGAGGGCATGTCTGTCGGTTATGGCCATATCGTCGACATATTCTACATCGACGATGTCTTTTAACACCCTCATCACTTTGGCTTATCTTCAACTTAATGCATGTTTTTCTGTTGTGGCCTTTTTCGCCGCATAGCTTACATGTGAATCGCCTATCAATCAAACCATTGAGTTCTGGACAGTAGTTTCTCCTATGTCCTTCACGTCCGCAGTTATGGCAGTAGAATTTCACTCCTGCATTAGAATGGAAAAAAAAGAGGTTGATGGTTGTGCTAATAATACCATGCAGTTTCACACAGTATTTACTCGGCCATTGATTTGAAATCCGATGGCTCAGATTTACATATTTACTAAATCAGTTTTAAACAATCTTGCCCAATGATTTCAAACAGATGGTCGAGATCAGTATCTACGTCATGCAATTACTGCAGGGAAACTGATTCTGTAATAAATGGAGAAAAAATGTTTCCCAATGCACTTTTTAACAAAAGAAGTTTTTCTTGCTTACTATAATCTCAAAAGTTAAAACAAAGAGGCTTATTTTTACCTTTCATCGCCACACTTCTTTTCTGACGGTTTATTGGATCACTAAAGTAAGCTTTCATAGTTTTGGAAGCATGCTTTCTTGCTGAAACAGTTCTCTTGGCTTTCTGCATCATTGAAGCAAACATTCATTATGTAGAATTTTCAGTGTGTCAAAAATCTAATGCTTCAAATATTTGCATATATGCGTTTTAAGTAGTAGTCTCTAGATCATATAATTTATGCCATCAGAAAAGAAATTACTCAGTTATATTTCATATCAACTAAGCCTGATCAAAATTAGTATTATGTAGAATTCATAAAACATATATTGAACAAAAAAGGTAAGTACTCGCGTTTTTTTAAGATATCTTATTCCCTGGCCTAATTAAAACTAGAATTTTTAGCATTCAAAAACCATTATAGAGTTTAATTAAACTAGAAGTGGGAAGAAATTTAATATTGACAAAAATTATTTCATTTCACTAGAGCATATGTACTCATTACGGATCATTAAAAATATTCAGTTTATAAATCAGATCAAATTGATCCTTCATTTATGATAAATGACATCAAGTTTTTCATTCTTGTACTAATTTGATGGCAAAAATGTGTCATGTTATGAATTTTTGGCATTTACAAAAGCACCATGCTCAAATGAAGTTCAAGTTTAGGCATGTCAAAATCAAACCTTAATAGCAGCCACGCGCTGTGTCCGAAGCATTGGATCCTGGTGGATGATCTTCATTCGTTTGCTAAATAGACCAGTTTTAGCATTGAGACTCTGCAATCATTCAACTAAACATAGATATTTTAAATTTGCAACCTTAGGAACAGATATAAATCCTTTTATTTTAGTTAATCAAATTAATACACCACTAAACAAAAAGGAAAGAGTAAAAGGAGCATGAAATTTATTTACATCATTCACAATTATAAACTTACAATAGATGTGATCCATCCATAACATGAAAAAATTAATGTTGAAGTCTTTTAACCAAAAATAGGCTAATGCTCAAGAAGCATATTTCTTAACCTGTCTCTCAATGTATTATGATCTCACAAATTTCCATTTGATTCTACACATAGATGTGATCCACATAAAATTTACTCTATTTAACTATTTGTATCCTAAATTATCATATTAAGGTTAAGATTTGAACTAACTTTTAATGAACGACTAATCTTTAGTCCAACTTCAGGAGTCGGTGACTGATAAACACGCTTGGATTTTTTCTTCGCATCTAGCTTTATTTCCAATTTGTCAACTTCGTCATCTTCCTTCACTTTGAGTGGAGATCTAAGAGAATTCAAAGACTTCAAGTAAAATAAACAGCACAATAAACTTCTTCATTTAACAAAGAAAATCTTTTGAACATAAAAACAGCAAGGTGAGCATTGTGTCCATTAATGGAGTAAGAAATGATCACTTTTTTGTTAGATTGAAAAAAATGATCGATTCATACTTCAATCTGTTCTGTTTCTGAACCAATTTTGCAGGAAAATTTTAAACTATGTTGGTTTGATAAAGGAGTAAAGATAAAAAGCATAGACATTGGCATGGAGAAGAATATTGTGATGTCACAAAAGTTTAAGGCGTGTTTGGTATATGTTGTGATTATGAGACTTCAAAAAGTTTGCAAATGTGTATTGTAAAACTCTTAACAACATTTCCAAGGAGTTAACAGAAGATAAGAACAGTAAAGAAAGAAGAAATTTGTTTTTCAAGTGTTACATTGAGCGAGCTCTCTCCCATGGTCGTTCATCAATTGATTCTTCCCATATAACACAATCTCCAGAGCACTGGTTGCAAGTTAGTAAACCCTGTTCATATGAAGACCAAAAAGGAAAAAAGGGTACAAATTAAATAATATCATGCACTGATATTAAGCTCTATGTCATAATGTTTCACACCTGCTACAAATATAGGAAAATACCAAACAAGAATCAGAAAGTTACATTATATTATATGAAGTAACAAACACATAAGATCCAAAATAAGAAATGTGGCTAATTACAACTCATACAAGAGACTATTGCTTAAAAAAATCGTAGTTATTGAAAGATTCTTTTTATATTTCTTCTTAATGAAAAGTTTATCCTAAATTTCAAGCTATCTTAGATAGATTAATATAGGTATGTCAAGTTCATGCATATAGAGAAATTTGATGAACATGAACTAACATAGTGATAAAGCTAGGGTTTTAAACTAAGGAAAGGGAAGAACAAAATAAAAACTATCTAACAAAATTAAAAACATAATTTCTTCATTCATTTTGGTAATTTTAAATGTCTCAATGAGACTACATATATAGTGCTAATATGGATAATGAAATAAAAGGTTTAGAGACTAAAAAGCCCAACTAAACAATAATTAAAATAAAAGTCCAACTAATATAAATTTTACATCTAACTTAAATATCTAAATTATCAATTAAAATATAATTGCATACTCTATCATTGCCTAAATATCTAAACTATTATCTATTAAAATCTAATTGCATACTTTATCACATAGATTTTAAGAGCCAATTTGGGTATTCATGCCACAAATGATCAAAGTCATCAAACCCCTCTAATTGTTTGGTTCAAGTGTGAGTGGTCAAGCACCACATTGCCTAAGAATGAGCTAAATGTTGGCTATATAAGAGTGGTAACCCATATACCCATTGCCTTAAGGTTTTTGATTGAGATATGGTGTCAAAGTCTCTTGTAGTCCTGAAACATTTGGCCTGTTGCTATTCTCGACGCTCCCCCATACTCCCCAACACCTAATACAACCCTATGAAGTACTAACACAATTAGGAACACGACGAGTACAATGACATGTAGACACTAATGATAATTTGAGAAAATAGAAGTCATTGTATGTAAACACACATGCCAATATCGTGTCAGTGAACACTTGTGAACAAATATAGTCAAAAAAGGAAAGTACCTTTCCATTACATTTTGGACAATCAGATCTAGATCTTTCTATTCCACATTCAGTACAAGGAGTATAACCCCTTCCTCTGCAACTTGGACAGGGTAACTCTCTGATATATTGTCCATTTGGACCAAACCAAGACCTTGGTTCTCTTAAATGTGAGTTAGCTTTCCTGAAATAAAATATTTTGAACCTTGCCAACATTCAAATCTTAATCGAAACAATGAATATTATATTACAATAATAGACACCATATTATTTTCATCGCAATAAATAATAATACCATTGATTTATAATTTTTTTAATATAGACATCACAACACGCAACTACAAAATCCAATCCATAATATAAATCCATTTTTAAAAAAAGTTGTTCCTAACTATAAGTTCTATTTCAAATTAAGAGATGCATTTACTTTTATTTTTATTTTTTTTCCTAACATACCAATAATTAATACAACAAAGTGTATTAGAAAATAAAAAGTCGAAATAAAAAAAAAAAAAAATATATATATATATATATATATATATAACCGTACATAGAATACGATTCGAGTATTCTAAAATGAACATCTCACTTTAAAGAATAAAGTGAGTAATATCACCTATTAATTAATAAATCAATGGTTAATATTAAATGCACAGTGGTTACAATTTCAACATTTATTTATTCACTTTAGTAACTACCCACTTTAAAGCTAAATCCCATAAAATAGACATATTACATGTGAAAAGTGATAGAAATGCTTATACATATGGAGGAAGGTGGTAATATTTTTGTTATTACAATTAATTGAAGCAAAAGCTAAATAAATAAATAAAAAATATATAAAATTGAGACCTTGGTTTGAATTCCACCTCCAGCCCAAACAGATCCTCTGAAGAACCGTAACCAAACTGTCACAAAAACATCATCACATTATCCAAAATAAAAAATAAAAAAACAACAAATGAAGTATTTTTGTTAAGCTTTAAAACATTGCGCAACAAAATAAAAGTAAAATAATAAAAATGGAAAAAGAGTGTGCCTGGTTTGATTTAGGGATGGAAAATGAGTCGTCGTTGAGTGATGAAGAAAGGAAAGTGGTTTTTGTGTTTGAACGAAGGGAAAGGAAGAGATGAATGTTGAGTGGTGGTGGTGGCTTTGTGCATGGAAATGCAAGAAAGTGAAAGGAAGTGTGGAACATGTGGTAGGAACTCATGAACTTGGTGTGTTTGGTTATTCAAAATGTGATTGATGTGTGTTTGTTTTATCTTAAACCGAAGAGGATGAGTTATGTGTTAGTGCGTGTGAAATGTGTGGTCACAAAGATGACGGGGGAAAGGATGCGGATGGATAGGATGTGGATTCGTTATACAGCAAATCCCTGCAGTCCAACAATCACCCTTCGATGAGAATTAATTTTAAAAAAAACTAATTTTTAAGAAAGTAAAAAATATTAAATTCTAAAATTTGAATTGTTGAAATTTAGGATTTTGTAATAAAATATCCTCTTTTTTTTTTTCTAATATGTCCAACTTTGAAAAAAAAATTTTAGAATGCCTTATTTTTCGGGTCCAGTTGCTCATCGCAACCTGGACTGCGATGACCTGAAGGGCTGTTTTTTTAACCCAGTTACTCATCGCACCCCCAGAATGTACCTTTTTTTTTTTGCTCATCGCACCCTCAGGGTGCAATGATGTACCTGCTTTTATTTATTTATTTAATAATTAAAAATAATTATAATAAATTATAAATATTTAAAATAATAAATAAATAAAATAAATGTTGAGACAAAATCTCTCTCATATGGTTTTAATGATAACAAAATTGATTGATTATGACTCTTGTTATATATAATATGTGCTCTTGAGTGTTTTATAATTAGAAAACAGGTTATTCTTCAAATAAGATAAAAAACTTTGTAAATCAACAAGGTTTCAAACTAGAGGATGTATCAAAGTAAATCAACAAGGTTTCAAACTAGAGGATGTACCAGAGGATGAACCCCTCAAAGAGGATGAACCAACTTTGTCCAGAATCACGTTTTCTGTATTTTTCCTTCCATGTGCAAAGTCAATTCAGTAATTAAAGTTTGAAAGACAAACAAGTCAACTAAAGCAAAGGAAGGCAGAGGATGAGCGCAGAATATTTGGAACATAGTAGGACTGACCTCTAGCTCTAATACATAGGCTTATATTAAAAATGGTTATACCTTTTCACCTACACATAAAGGATAAACTAAACATAGCTTAAAATAGAACCTGACATGCCTTGGTGAGAGAGAAAGAGAAGGGACAACCCAGACACGGACTTCAAAAAAGGCTTGCATATGCCATACGAGGATGAACGGTACTCTCATCCTCCTGCAATCAAACAAGTCAACAGACAGCTGGATGGCATTCTTGTAATTCAAACTTTGACCTTTTTTGATCACTGTGCCAACGGTTATGCAGCATCAAGAACCATAGTTAGTCTATCTTCAACTCTATAAAAGGATTGATGCACTTCTTCATAACATACACAACTACAGCAATCAAAGATAAAAAGGCCAAGAGCTATCAAGTGTCATTCTCATCCTCTCTACACACTTTCTATTGTATTACACTAGATTTTGAATCATCCTCTTAGAAAGTGCTAGTTAAGAGAAACATCAAAACACCTTCAAACTTACAGTAAATTTCTAAGTGAGTTACACTTAGAAATAGTAGAAATTCGTGAGAAGATATTGTAAGTTTGGTGAAGCTTGAAAACACAAAGGCTGTAATTAACCTCTGAGAGAGGTTGACTGTTTTTAGTGAATTCTCACAAGTGGGTGAGGACTGGACGTAACCCTGTTGGGTGAACCAGTATAAAGCAGTGTGTGTCAATCTCCAATCATTCTCTCTCTCTTACTATTAATCTGTTCTTTCACATTAACTTGAATTTCTAACCTCTTACCTTCATCCTCTAGAAGAGGATAAAGCTTTAAAACTTAAAAGAAAATTTTAAACGCCAAATATCCTTATTCAACCCCCCTTCTAGTGATATTCTAGTCACTTCAATAAAATGATTATTAAATGAAATAAAATAAAATACTTTAATAAATAATAATAATTAAATTATAATTATAATAATATTAATAATTACAAATTAAATAATAATAATAATTAAAAAAAGAAAATTGTAATAATAATAAACATAATAAAAAAAACTAAAAAAAAAGAAAATTGTAATTTGAAAATCTACGCGGTCGTCGATTTTCAAATAAGGTAATATCGCCGCATTTGGTAATTTGAAATTATTATTTGCAAATATGGTAATATTGCCGCATTTGATTTTTTGTTCACATGATGGAAATAATTAATTTAGATGGAACTGGAGGTAATATCGCCGCATTTGATTTTTTGTTCACGTGATGGAAATAATTAATTTAGATGGAACTAGAGGTAATATCGCCGCATTTGATAATTTGCAAATATGATAATTTGAAATGATTATTTGCAAATATGGTAATATCACCGCATTTGATTTTTTATTCACGTGATGGAAATAATTAATTTAGATGAAAATAATTAATTTCAAATTACCATATTTGCAAATTACCAAGTGCGGCGATATTATCATATTTGTAAATAGACGACCACGTAAATTTTTCTTTCAATATGATAGCACTTATATAACAACAAATTAGATATTTTTCTTTCAATATATATCCCCCAAGCAGCACAAGATGTGCAAGCTTAAGATAATACAAACACTTGCATCTCCAATCGTCTGAACCAATTACAAAATCTCAAAGTTAACGATATCTCCATACAGCCACAATCACTATACGACAAAAAATATAATTCAGTTTTACACAAATATCTTCAATGTTAAAAGAATTTAAATCATAACTGCGTAGTACATTATTTATATTCTTAAGAATATTTTCCATTAATTTTTGCCACTCAAATACGGCTCTTTGTGCAAGGGTATGACAATGTGGAGTTTAATTCATGATTCCTTTATATCAATAGCCAGAATTAATATTTGCATACCTACATATCATAATAATATTTGCACCAACTGATTTTCCTCCTATATAAAATCCTAACTATCATGTATATGTAAGGCATATATAATAGATGTTCTTTTTTTAAAAAAGGGCGGGTCCTTGATGGAGGAAACCAACCATAAAATTTAGAATAAATCACTAAGTTTTTCTGTAAATCTCTAAGTCGGTTTCACAAACATCCTGTATTTAACATTTTAAAATACTCTATGTCTTTATTACACGTTTTTTAGTTAGGTTCATCTATTAGTCTCTATGATATCTAACGACGTTAATTGGGATAGCGTGACATGTTAATTTTTATTATCAAATTAATTCCAATATATCTTTACCAAATTATATCAAACTAGTCCCTAGCCGAATAAACAACATTGTATTTGGACAACATACAACCACCTTAAACTACAAAATATTTTTTAATTAGACCATAAATAAAGTTGTCTTGCACTATCATCACAACTTACGGCTCAAATAAAACAAAAAAGTTAACAAAAATAAAACCCATCATAATGAAACAAAATCTTAGTATTTTAAACACAACTGCAACCCCTTTAAATTTGAGAATAATCTATATCATTGTTTTTTTTTCTTTTCCAGTTGTTTCAGATGCACTAACAATAGCTGCATGCATGTTCACTTACTTGAGCTTTAGGAGAAAACACTTCATCCACATATTTAAGATAAATTTATCATTAATGTATATAAGGTTCTGATTATGACGGTGTAGTGAATTATTATTATGGCTTATTATTTCAGGATCATGTAGATAATTGTAATGATTTTAACTGGGTGGATGAAGTGTTTCCTCTTGAAGCTTAAGTAAGTAATCCTGCATTTGTTGTGAGTGCATCTAAACCAACTAGAAAAAAAGAAAAATAAATGACAAAGATTATGCTCAAATTTTAAGGGGTTGCAGTTGAACTTAAAAATGCTAAGATTTGTATCACTTTGAATTTTGATGGGTTTTATTTTTGCTAATTCTTTTTTTTTTTTTTTGTGTTGCAGTTGTAAGTTGCGATGATAGTAAGACAAGATTGTTTCTAATCTAAATTAAAATATATTTTAGAGTTTAAGGTGGTTGTATGTTGCTCAAATTTCAGTTTAGTGTTATTCATTCGTGTAAGAACTATTTTGATATGATTTGGGTAAAAATGGAGAATAATTTGACAATAAGTGGCAATTAAAAGTACACAATTAACATAGTCGATCTTAGAGACTAATAGAAGAACTTAACTGAAAAATGTTTTCACAAAAACTTGAACTATTTTAAAATATTAATTAAATCAAAATCGTGTTTGAAAGCTGTTTACAGAGTGAGAGACCAACTTGATGGTTTGCTTTAAAATATATTTAGTATTATTTAATTTGAGGAAAAATATGTACTTAACATTTTATTTTTCAAATTAAGTGACACTAAATATATTTGATCGTTAGTATCTTTTTCAACCAATGACACACTCATTAAATTGATACACCTTAGAATCTGCTATGACACATTGTAGTGTAAAATAAGTATCTTTCTATCATATGAAAGTATACAAAGATGACTTATTTTCACATATCCATGTTTAGTGAATTTGGTGTCAAGAAATCATAGATTAAACTCTACCTTAATTGTTGGACACTTACCTTCGTGGAGACCATTTTGATACTATCGATCATAGACCTCCATAACTCAAGGTTCACATAACCACTTTCAACATAAAGAATAAGAGTGGAATGAGAGGGTAAGATGATGAATTAGAGAGGGGAACAAAATTAACAAAGAGATAGAAAGTTGCAAGAAATATACAAAACAATGGTATTCTTCTTCTTAATTTATAAGCAAAGGTAGCATATGAATCCTATAAAAAAAAAATTATAATAAGTCCAATAAAAATATGTGTCTACATTCATTGAATATATTATGACTATTACAACTATTAAATGTTACCATATTATCCTCATTCATTAAATACAAAAATTCACTAATTTTATTTTAATATTCAAAAAACTATTAATCCTATAAAAAAACTATTAATAAATCCTATAATTATTTTTATCTAAATCCATTGAATGTATTATGACAATTACATTTATTAAATGTAATAACTTTATATTTTTTTTATATCAAAATCTATTTGACAATTCTTTTATGGTAAAATTCATTTATAAACAATAGCATTAAATATTATAAATATGAAACATAAAATGTATTTAGACCACACTCTTTTCGATGTTAAATAAGTATATTATATTAATGTAAGAATATTTTAATGTGATTAAGTAAAATTCATTTATAAGGAATATCATTAAATATTACAAAA
>JBBPBO010001985.1:31428258-31448530 GCA_037974295.1 Cicer cuneatum | reverse complement strand
GTGTGTGTGTTTTATTATCAGGTTTATAATTATAATAGTTATAAAAAATAAATTTAAATATATTTTTAATTCTTATAAATTTTAAACCTTTAATTTTAATCCCTATAAATAATTAATGTAACTTTTAATCCATACAAAATTATGATGCATGCAATTTTAGTCTCTCTTATTAAGTACATTTTTAAATGTTTTTAGAAGCTATATTAATAATATTATAAAAAATTCATCTAAAAAATGAGTTAAAGATTTAATTTTTAAATATATATTTTCGTTATTACTTGTACCGTGAGTTTTTCTATTTTAAACAAATTCATAATTAATTAATTTCAAGCTAAAAAATTATATATTTTTGTAATTTTTTTTTCATATTGTTATAAAATACATGCAAAAATTTATTTAAAAGTTGAAGAGCATTAAACATCTTTCAATTACATAGAGATTAATTACTTTTGAATAATTTTATAAAAATTAAATTTTTATTTTTATTTTTTATGGTGACTAAAATTAAAAGATTACATTTTTTACAAATATATTTCAGATTACTAAATAAATGTTGATTCCACGTATCCTATACTATAAATAATTGTCTTCTCACATTGAATTAGCATTAGATGCATTATTATAGTTACATTATACAAATTCATTTTAGAATGGGTATATCCGTACATTATTTGTCTCCTTTGCATTAACTACTCCACCGTTTTAGTATAGGACCGATCATAAATACTAGAAATCAGCTATTTACTTGCAAGATTCCGCATGGCAATAAATTCGGATTTTTCTGCGGGATCACTTTTACAAAATGAAATTTTCTCCCGGCAGGTAAACTTTTTGTTGCCGCGGATTTACGTGCGACTAAATATTTGCAGCAAAACTAAGGATTTACATACAGATATTTTTCCGCAAATCTTTACGTTTGTTGGATACGGCGTTCCATTCTAATTTTTATGTTTTTATTTTTATATAAATAAAATAAATTTTATATTTTTATATTTCTATTTTTATATAAATAAAAATAACAAATGTTGATCTAATCTCGCAATTTTTCAATATTTTATCGGATTCAAATTTCTTACCAAATTCTAAGATTTCAGTAGTCATGGTTAAATGCAATATTTATCACAACTATTTTATCAAACAAACATTATCAAGACTTTTCACTCAATATTTATCCATGATTGAAATTTGGGACACATTATTATTATTAATAAGGATTTTTTTTTTATAAACCGACAATATGATCATGTAATTAAGTACGGTTGAAAAAGGTTTTTTTCTTGCAAATACTGTTACTATTATAAAAAAAAGAAAAACAATTCTTTACGAAACCAAAAGCTTAAAAATATATTTATTATTACAATTTTGCTACCAACACATCTATTTTTTCTACCCACATTCCTCAATTTTTTTTATAAAAACAAAATACCTAAAACGTCCTTATTTATTTATAACATTTTTAACTCGTACGTGAATTGAATTCAAACGCTTACGTTAACTCAATTCACGTATATTTATGTAAATTCAAATTCTGTGTACCTACGTGAACTCAATTTATGTAAGCAAACTGAATTGACGTTTACGTGAATTAAATTCACGTAGACGTACGTAAATTAAATTTACGTAAAAAAAATTACTTAATAAAAATGCCTTAAATTTTTTTTTATTTAATAAAAAATGTCTCATATTTTAATATTCTTAAAACTAAAACCTATAAAATCTTATATAAATTTAACATTATCTCAACAAATATTAAATTAATGGACATTATTATCAATTATCAAATCATCTACAAAAAAAATCTATATTACCTCTTTTTATTCAATAAAAATTTGAGCTATTTTTTATTTTTGTAATTTTGAATAATCTGATTCATATTTTCGAGTTGACATTTATATATTAGATTATTTATAATGTCCATTGATAATGGATAGTTAATAATTGATAATAATGTCAATCGATGTAATATGTGTTGAGATAATGTTAAATTTATATAAAATTTTATAGGTTTTAGTTTTAAGGACATTAGAATGTGAGACATTTTTTACTAAAAAAAAAATTGAGACCTTTTTATAAAGTAAACTTTTTTACGTAAACTCAATTCACGTACACTTACATGAATTCAATTCACGTACACCTACAGGAATTTAATTCACGTAAACGTACGTGAACTCAATTCACGTTAACGCAAATTCACGTATACTTGATTTCAATAGGTTTACTTAAATTGAGTTCACGTAGGTACACAAAAATTAAATTTATAGAAACGTACGTGAATTGAATTCACATAAACGTACGTGAATTGAATTCACGTGAGAGTAAAAAATATTACAAATATACAAAAATATTTTAAGCATTTTATTTTTATAAAAAATTGAGGGGTGTGGATAACAAAAATGGAGTTGTGGATAGCAACATTGTTATTATTATCATTTAAACAATGACAATATCACAGTAAATAAAGCTACAGATAGAGCATGGCGTTTCACCAAAATCCAACCAATACAAATCAAAGACAAAAGTAAAACTTCATCTTGAGATAGAGCACGGCGTTTCACCAAAATTCAACCAATACAAATCAAAGACAAAAATAAAACTTCATCTTGAGGAATAATCTGTGTCTCAATTTCCATTTTCTCCCCTCTCTCTCTAAATATATATTTTTATTGGGTTATAACTTTGTTACTCTCTCCCACTAAATATATATGACAATTAAATAAAAATGAAAAAAAAAAACTGTTGTAATATAATGTGTGAATTTTAAAATTATTGTAGTCCCATATCGGAAACTATCATTTTGAGTAGTTTTAATCACTATATAAATATTTTTAAAATTTTGTTGAAGTCTCACATTGGATAGAAACATATGTGGGTTTGCTTCCATCACTATATAAAGAGTGTCAATTTATTGTGAAAAGCACATCAAAGTTTGATGCATTTCCCATCTTTTTCTTTTCTCCCTCTTATATTCTACTCGATTGTTACTGAGTCACTTCTCCCATTTCTTTCTGTCCCTTCGATATTTTAGAGCGGTTGTTATACCGTAGTCACTTCGATATTTTAGAGCGGTTGTTATACCGTAGTCCCTTCGATATTTTAGAGCGACTGTTATACCATAGTCCCTTCGATATTTTAGAGCGGTTGTTATATCGTAGTCCCTTCGATATCTTAGAGCAGTTGTTATGCAGTTCCGTCGATTTTTGAGTGGTCATAATACCACTATCCTTTTAGAGTGGTTTTTATGCCGCAGTCTTTTAGAGTGGTTTTTATGCCGCAATACTTTAGAGTGTAATCATTTTGATTTATGAGTGGTCATAGTACCATATTGCGAGGCTTTAACCGCCTTATTGAGAGTGACTTTAACTGTCATATTGAAAGTGACTTTAACTGTCATATTGAGAGTGACTTTAATAGCCATATTCAGGGTGTAATTCTAGAACGATTTTCTACGGTGCAGTGGAACTCCGATACAGTGAATCTGGGCTGTTTTATCTTGAGGACGTCGTGGTTTATAGTCTACCTTGCACAATTTGGGTAATGCCGCGAAACGTCTTAAAGAGAGCGACCTAGTCCGTGACTCAACCCAGTAATATATTCGGTGGCACAAATTGTGATTGTTAAACAATTTTTTCAAACTCAAAATACAACAATTTAAGACGTTTTTTTTTCTGCCATGTCAATCGAAGATATTACTGGATCTGTTTCTTTGAGGCAAACAGAAAAGGATAACAAAGTTGGAGAATTAACCCATGGGAGGGTAATGATTACCTTTATAAGAATTATATTCTTAATGGACTTGCTGATGATATGTATGAATACTACAGTTCCAACAATAGTGTTAGACAGGTATGAGATGCTATTAAGAAAGGGAAGTTGGAGCTAAAAAGTGTGTTGTAGCCTGAAATGCTATAAAAAAGAAATATGATACTGAGGAACTTGAAGCTAAAAAGTGTGTTGTAGCCGCTACCTCAAGTATCAGATTACCGATGACAAATACATGGAGAAATTCAGAAGATAGCTCAGGAGATCATATTAAGGTATGAGTTTAGATGAATTTCAAATTGATTGTTATTATCGACAAACTGTCTCTATTTGGAAGGATTTCAAAAATTCTTAAAACAAAAGAATATTCTCTAAAGAGTACGATAACATGTCTCTAGAAAAAAAATGTTGTTTATTATTTTTCTAAATTAGGCAGAGTTTACTTATATCCAAGACATGTTTAAATTAAATGTTGAAATTAAAAATGTCTCTTTCTGTTTACATGTTGTGTGATTTTAATATTTGACATTCTAGACTTTGTCATGTGAACACATGTTATTTCAAACTTAAGTAACTCAGGTTTAATACCAATGTTATCTTTAAATGATTTTGAATGAAAAAAATGTGATTTTTGTAGTCAAGCTAAAATAACAAAGAGTTCACATAAATCTGTAGTTAGAGAATCTGAGTCTTTAGATTTATTACACTCTGATATATGTGAACTTGATGAGACATTAATAAGAAATGAAAATTGTTATTTTATCACTTTTATTGACGATTGTTCTGACTATACTTTTGTATATCTAATGAAAAATAAAAGTGAAATGCTTGACATGTTTAGAATCTTTGTAATTGAAATTGAAAATCAATTTAGTAGAAAGATTAAGAGATTTCGTAGTATAGAGGAATAAAGTATGATTCTAGTTTATTTAATGAGTCTTATAAAACTCAAGGAATTATACATGAAACCTCAACACCTTATTCACCTAAACTGGTAAAGTTGAAAGAAAGAATAGGACTCTAACTGAACTAGTTGTTGCTATTATGCTTAACTCTGGTGCTGCATCTCATTGTTGGGGGGAAATTATTTTGACTGTTTGCTATATTTTGAATAGAGTTCCAAAATCTAAAAGCAAAACATCTCCTTATGAGATAATAAAGAAAAGACAACCAAACTTGTCTTATCTTCGAACATAGGGTTGTCTGGCTTACGTCAAAATCCCCGATCCCAAGCGAATTAAACTCGCCAGTAGAGCCTATGAATGTGTATTCATTGGGTATGCAGTAAACAGTAAAGCGTATAGGTTTTATGACCTAAATGCGAAAGTGATCATAGAGTCAAATGGTGTTGACTTCTATGAAAATAAATTCCCTTTCAAATCGAGAAATAGTGGGGGAAGCGAACCAAGTCATACTCCCGCGACAAGAAGCGTTGAAATAGGTTTACTTAGCTACAAGAGTACTCTTGATAGACTCACCTATGTGAATGTGGAAATGAGTCCGTTTCCTATGGAATTTCGAGGCAAAAATTCCTAGAGCGTTCACTATACTGGGATAGACGTGCAGGGCCATAAATGTACGGGCTTTTTAGAATACACCCAATGAAAAGGTTGTATGTGGGTTTGATGTCCGAGATAGAGTTCAAGACTACGAGTCACTTTTGTTAAATCAGAATCTTACTTGCTATGCAAAGGTTCAAGTCATATACACCTTTGCTTATGCACAATCTTATGAAGGTGCAAACACGAGAAGGGGGGGTTGAATTGTGTTTGACTAACTTGAATACTTTTTCTGTTTTTGTAGTTTAATAACAAAACCTGATGTATGAATCAAACAGAGTTAGCAGCGGATATAAAGTAAAAATAAAAACACAGAATTTTATACTGGTTCACCGTTAACGAGGCTACGTCCAGTCCCTTCACTTTGAAGGATTTCACTATTTCAAAACCTTGAATTACAACAATACCACTGACCCTCCAAGTCAGTCTTCTCAAACAGTCTAACAATCCTAGACTTTTGAGGAATACAACACCTTGACTTCTCAAGTCAAGTCTTCTCCTACCAATATGACAACCCCAAATTGTAGAAGGAATTACAACGCCTTGAATCTAATTGCTAAGTAATCTGCTACTCGTTCTAACTCCCTCAGATTGTAGACTCTACTTCAACAACTTAGATCTAACACAAGGGAAAGAAAAGCACGAGTGCTTGCTTCTGGAAAGCTGAAACTCACAATTAACCTCACCGAAAACTCGAGTGTTTGCTTCTGGAAGTGTATGACTCTTTTGTGATTTTTCGATAAGTATTCTGCCTTGAGCCTCCTTTTATAGATGCAAATTAGGGTCTCTTCCAAGTTTAAATTCGAGCTGTATCTTGCCAGATACTCTTGCAAAAGTACTTTGACCAATCGGGCTTCACTTAAATAAAAAACATATCTTTTTATGCTCCAGACTGCCTTTCAAAAATAACTTTGACCAATTCTGACTTTAATTAATTCTGGAACAAATATTTCTTCCCGCCAATAGCTTTTGAATTCCACAAGTCTTCAAATTATTTTTGTATCAAATCCTTTTTAATACTTTGTTCAAATATTAATCAAATCTCCACCGATTATCATCATGATTAAATCTGAACCCTTTGATCTTCTACTATCGTCCACATCTGGACCATACTAAGTGATCTGCTGTGATCCTCTGATTTCGGGCAACCCTGGACCACACTTTCTGATCTTCTGATCTCGGCCAACCTGGACTAGCAAACTGATCTGCTGTGATCCTCTGATCTCGGCCAATGCTGGACCATACATTCTGACCTTCTTATTTCGGCCAACACTGGGCCAAGGTCTGATCTTCTGATCTCGGCCAACACTGGGCCATATTCTTAAATCTGGACCATTTATCTGAACCTTTCCCCTCTGATCTGGACCAATTCTGAACTGGGTCTGGATTGAACTGAAATTAAATCTGGACAAATGATATTTCAGTCTGGACATTTTACCTTCTGATTTGGATCAGGTCTGGATCATATCTGGACATCATTTCTTCTGGTCTGGACTTAGTTTCATACCCTGAACCATGCTATCTTCTGGTCTGGGTCAAATATGGATTGAATCTCTTGTTCTTGACCCATTAATTTATCCTCTGATTAAGTCTGGATCAAGTCTGAACTGTTTATCATTTCACTGCCAGGCCATCTTCTGGTCAGAATAACTTCTGGACTAAGTCTGACTAATGATTCCTTCTGGTCTGGATCAAGTCTCCCTCTGGCAGGCTTCCTTCTGGTCTGGTCTAGGTCTCCTTCTGACGTTCCTTCCTTCTGATCTGGGCCAGCAAAGATATCCTCTGGTAATTTCAGGATGCATCCTCTGGTATCTTCTGGATGCATTATCTAGTATCTTCATCTTCTGCCTCTGAAAACTTCATCTTTTGGTGGCATTTAATGTAATAATTCAAGGTACAAAATAAGATTACATGGAGTGCTTTTGTAAACATCAAAATCCTAAGTACTTAGAACCAACTTGGTTCTAACATCTTATAGAAGCTTTTGACGCTATTTTAGAAACATTTTTTTAATTCAAGTGGGGGATTGTTGGAACATAATGTGTGAATTTAAAAATTGTTGTAGTCCCATATTGGAAACTCTCATTTTGAGTAGTTTTAATCACTATATAAATATTCTTAAAATTTTGTTGAAGTCTCACATTGGACAGAAAACATATGTGGGTTTGCTTCCATCACTATATAAAGAGTGTCAATTTATTGTGAAAAGCATATCAAAGTTGGATGCATTTCCCAACTTTTTCTTTTCTCCCTCTGATATTCTACTCGATTGTTACCGAGTCACTTCTCACCTTTCTTTCTGTCCTTTCGATATTTTAGAGCGGTTGTTATACCGTAGTCCCTTCGATATTTTATGGCACACTTTCATTCTGACTCTGGATCCAACCCAAACTCTGATTCTAAAAGTGAATCAGAAACAGAACTGGCTTTGATGGCTCACACAAGCGCTGCTTCTGGATCCGATACAGAATCTGATTTTGGAAGTGAATCATTAGAAGATGAAAAAGAGGTATTTTCTGAACTTACTCGATCTGATTTAACTACTGCAATGAATGATATTTTAAATATTAACAACAAACTGTCTTTAAAACTGAAAACACTTAGGGAAGAAAATTCAATTCTAACTAAAGGAATCGATGTTTTAAGGAATCAAAATGCATAATGTAAAACAGAAAATGCAACTCTTAAATATGATATTGCTGAGCTTAAGTATGAAAACCTAACTCTAAAAAGTAATCTTTGTTCAACATCAAGTAAAAATACTGTATGTAATTCTGATATGCATGAACAAGTTTTACAATATTTTATTGTTAATGGTATGGAAAGAAGCAAATATGCTTCTATGATCTATGGAGTTAGTAACAATGGTAAAAGAAGCTTAGAATTTGATGAATCTGTAACTGTAACTGAACATATTCCCTCTAATGTTTTGTGTGCTTTTTGTGATAAGAAAGGTCACTCAAAATTGTCTTGTCCCATGATATAATCAAGGAAAGACAATAAACCATTCAAGACTAACATACCTGGACCCAACCAGATTTGGGTACCAAAAGATAAAATTGTTTATGTTGCAGGTGTTCCGAGCAACCAAAGTGAAACACCAGTCATGGTGCCTGGTAAATGGATGTTGGCAATATATGAAGGGAAAAAGTTTTATGTTCCAACATCTACCAAGCGGAAGCAAAGTAACTCTGGTGGAAAAAGAACTGATCAACACAATACCTATCAAAACCAGAACCAGAATCATAGGAGAAACAGGAAATATCAGAGATATCAATCATATCAACAAAACTGGAACTATAAGAAGAATCAGAATTACTATCAGTTCCAGAACCAGAAGAAACATAATTATCATTAGTTCCAGAATTATCAGAGGAACCTGATATATCAGCAGAAAAAGAAGAATCAGAATCAGGAGAGTTCTTCAAACACTCAAGTGGAATTCTTCAAGACTACAAACCTGGAAGGGAATTCAAATTCCTTCATCCAGACTCTCTAATCACATAATATGCAAGTTTAGAATCTGAAAAACCAGAAAAGAAGAAATACGAGGGTTTTCAGAGTGAAACTAAAACTGGTCATATAGGTTATATCTTTCTTTAAATATTATTATTGTATTGCTATTCTGTTTACTGTGATAACAAGAAGCTTGATCTTAAAAATCAAAGCTAGATAGGCATTTTGCAGTTTCTCAAAGATTTGAAGGAACGAAGTGATCCACAAGTATTAAACACTTCAGTAGAAAGAACATTCCAATGGTTTCAAAAACAAGCAGAAACCACAAGAAGCAGAACTGATGTTTTGATTGTATTAATTTCACTTTTAAATTATCTGATTTGTATTATGTTATATGATAAATAGTTTGACCTTGAAAAGTCAAAGCAAGATGATGATAGTACATGTTTACCAGAACCACAGGAAGCTGATGCAGATAAATCAAGAGAGCTTGAAAAGATGGAAAATGAAAGCAAAACAGAAGAACCTGACAAATCTTCAAAGGATGAATCTGAAGATAATTTAGAAGAAGATATGGATGGAAGTACAAATCTTCACATCCCGAAATGCTAATCATTGGGAGTGCAAGTGATCCCTTAAGGATCAGATTAAAGAAATTAGTTTGTTTGGCTTACTCTCATCTATTGAGCCTACTTTTGTTGATGAAGCACTGAGGGAAGATGGACGGATTCTTGCAATGCAAGGGGAGTTAAATGAATTTGAAAGGAATGATGATGTTTGGGATCTAGTTCCAAGACCAGAAAAGAACATTATTGGAACCAAGTGGGTTTTCAGAAACAAGCTGAATGAAAAAGGAGAAGTTGTCAAAAACAAGGCACGATGTGTTGCACAAGGTTACAGTCAGCAAAAAGGTATTGACTACACTGAAACATTTGCTCCAGTGTCTAGGTTAGAAGCTATTCGTATCCTAGTTTCCTTTGCTGTGTATAATAACATCTCATTATTTCAAATGGATGTTAAAGGTGCATTTTTAAATGGTTATATAAGTGAAGAAGTCTATGTTAAACAACCCCCAGGTTTTGAAAGTTCTGAATTTCCAAACTATGTTTTTAAACTTAAAATTTTTTGTATGGTTTAAAACAAGCATCTAGGGCATGGTATGATAGACTTAGTAACTTCTTACTTAAAAAGGACTTTGAAAGAGGACAAGTAGACAATACTCTTTTTAGAAAATCAATAAAAGATGATATTCTGATTATTCAAGTTTATGTTGATGATATTATCTTTGGATCTACTAATGGCACTCTCCCAAGAATTTTCTAAATTGATGTAACAGGAATTTCAAATGAGCATGATGAGAGAACTTAAGTTCTTCATAATAATACAAATTTAGCAAAGTCCAGAAGGTATTTACATTCACCAAACAAAATATACAAAGGAACTTCTCAAGAAGTTTAAAATGAGTGATTGCAAACCTATGGCTACACCAATGCATCCTACTTGTTCACTTGATAAAGATGAATCAGGCCAAAAAGTTGACCAGAAAATCTACAGAGGAATGATCAGATCATTACTCTACCTTACTGCTTCTAGACCTGATATCATATTTCGTGTGCATGTATGTGCTCGATTTCAATCTGATCCTAGAGAATCTTATCTAACTACTGTTAAGAGAATTCTTAGATATCTGAAAAGCACTACCAACCTCACCTTGTTTTACAAGAAAACTCCTACATACAAACTAAATGGATACTGTGATTCTGACTATGCCGGAGATAAACTTGAAAGAAAAAGCACCAGTGGCTATTGTACCTTTTTAGGAGACAATTTAATCTCGTGGTCCAGTAAGAGACAACACACCATTGCCATGTCAACAACAGAAGCTGAATACATTTCAGCAGCTGGCTGCAGCTCTCAACTACTCTAGATGAAGCATCAACTTGAAGACTACAAAATATTAGAATCCAACATACCCATCTATTGTGATAACACCTCTGCAATTTGTCTAACCAAAAACCCGATCCTACACTCAAGAGCTAAACACATAGAGATCAAACATCATTTTATCAGAGATTATGTTCAGAAAGGAGTACTCAACATTCAATTTGTAGACACTGATCATCAATGGGATGACATATTCACTAAACCACTACCTGAAGATAGGTTTGAATTCATCAAGAAAAACCTTAATCTTATCTTCATCCCGAACATAATAGCTTAGTTTAATTTTTTGTTTGTTTGTATGTTATTTTATTTTTTGTGTACTTTTATAATTAAAAAAAAAGAGTCAGAAGATAAAAAAAATTAGAGGATCTATTTTCTTCATTCAATCTTTTTTGTCTGATGAAAAGGGGGAGAAGATGTAGTATTTGATAAAATATTTGAGGGAAAAGATGATGTATTTGAAAGTGGGAGAAGATGATGTATCTGGGTATTAGACTTAGGGGGAGAAAATATAAAATGAAGCTTAGTCTTAGGGAGAGTCAATGTCAAAAGAAAGAAAAAGTATTATAAAAAATACATGGTGTTGTCATCATCAAAAAAGGGGAGATTGTTGGAACCAAGTTGGTTCTTGCAATTAAAGTTTTGATGTTAACAAATGTATTTTATGAAAATCATATTTTGACTTAGAAGAAGAATGAAAAATCAGATGACGTAACCAGAAGCAGAAATCAGAGGATGACGTTACCAGAGGATGTCACCAGAAGATGACGTCACCAGAAGCAGAAATCAGAGGATGATTTCACCAGAGAATGTTATCAGAGGATGATTACCAGACGGTGGTCACCAGAGGATATCATCAGAGTATATCACCAGGGGATATCATCAGAGGATATCACCAGAGGATATCATCAGAGGAATCTGTCAGAGAAATATGCTCAAAACAGAATCTGAGAAAAATGCTCAAAACAGAATTGGAGCAAAAGACTCGAGAAACAAAATCTAGCTGAAAGTATGCTCGAAACAGAATTAGAACAAAAGACTCAAAACAAAATCTGAGGAAACTACTCCAGAATATTCTCAAAAATAGATTAATTGAAATACACTCCAGAAGTAAAGCATCAGTGAGCAAAAGACTCAAAATAGAATATGAGCAAACTACTCTAGAATATTCTCAAAACTGAATAATCGAAATACACTCCTGAAGTAAAGCATCAGTGAAGCCCTAATTTCAACTATAAATAGAGGCTTAATGCTGAAGAATAAAGTATCGAAAAACACAAGAACTCGAGCTTAAATTCAACATTATCTGAGAGTTCAAAATAGAGAAACACAAATGTGCAAGAGCAATATTTTCTAAGTGTTTCCGAGCGAGAAATTCTTTGCAACAATCAGCTTTCTAGAAGCAACAAAAGTGTGCAAGAATAAGTGCAACAATCAGCTTTTCAGAAGCAACTTTGCAAAGTTCCAAACCTGTGTTATATAACCCGATAGTGGTGTAGATTCCTTCTTCAATCTGCGGTTGTCAGATTGGGAGGAGAAGACTTGACTTGTAGAGTCAAGGTGTTGTTATTATTTCTCAAATGTCAGGGGTTGTCATGCTGTTTGAGAAGACTTGACTTGTAGAGTCAATGTGTAGTTATTCCTCAAAAGTCTAGGGTTGTCAGGCTGTTTGAGAAGACTTGGATGGTAGAGTCAAGGTGTTGTTGTTCCTCAAAAGTCTGGAGTTGTCAGGCTGTTTGGGAAGACTAGCTTTAAGGGTCAGTGGTGTTGTAATTCAAAGGAGTTTGAATTAGTGAAAAGGCCTTCTGTAGGAAGGGACTGGACATAGCCTAGTTAATGGTGAACCAGTATAAATTGTTGTGTTATTATTATCCGCTGTTGAGTCTGATTAAGTTAAACATCAAATAACTCACATCAACATTCAACAAAACAACAAAAGAATTCAAGTTTGACAAACACAATTCAACCCCCCTTCTCGTGTTTACACCTTCATTTGATTCATCCACCAATATGTCTCTGCTTATGACTGTTGGAACCAAGTTGGTTCTAAGTACTTAGGATTTTGATGTTTACAAAAGCACTCCATGTAATCTTATTTTGTACTTAGAACTATTATATAAAATGTCATCAAAAGATGACGACACCAGAGGCAGAAGATGACACCACCAGAAGATACATCAAGAGGAAGCAACTAGAGGATAGAAATGTCACTAGAAGGTTATGCCAGATAATGCATCCAGAAGGCACCAGAGGATACACTTCCAGAGGATATCATCAAAGAAGAATAGATCTGAGGATAACGATACCAGAAGAAGAAATCAGAGGATGACGTCACCAGAAGATGACGTCACCAGAAGCATAAACCAGAGGATGATGTCACCAGAAGCAGAAATCAGAGGATGACGTCATCAGAGGAATCTGTTAGAGGAATATGTTAGAGAAAAATGCTCAAAACAGAATTGGAGCAAAAGACTCGAGAAACAGAATCTAGCTAAAAATATGCTTAAAAACAGAATCTGAGAAAACTGCTCAAAATAGAATGGAGCAAAAGACTCGAGAAATAGAATCTAGCTAAAAGCATGCTCAAAACAGAAGCGGAGCAAAATGCTCAAAACAGATTAATCTAAATACACTCCATAAGTAAAGCATCAGTGAGCAAAAGACTCAAAACATAATCTAAGCAAACTACTCCAGAATATTCTCAAAACAGATTAATCGAAATATACTCTAGAAGTAAAACATCAATGAAGTCCTAAAGTTCAACTATAAATAGAGACGTAATGCTGAAGATTATATATCTAAAATACTTGGGAGTCATACACTTCCAAAAGCAAAATACTTGGGTTTTCAGTGAGGTCAATTGTGAGTATCCGCTTTCCAGAAGCAAGTACTCTAAGTTTTTCTTTCCCTTGTGTTAGATCTAAGTTGTTGAAGTAGAGTCTACAATCTGAGGGAGTTAGAAGGAGTAGCAGATTACTTAGCAATTAGATTCAAGGCTCTTTTCCTCAAAAGTCTAGGGTTGTTAGACTTTTTGAGAAGACTGACTTGGAGGGTCAATGGTACTTTGTAATTTAAGGTTTTTGAATTAGTGAAATCCTTCAAAGTGAAGGGATTGGATGTAGCCTAGTTAACGATGAACCAGTATAAAATTCCGAGTTTTTATTTACTTTATATCCGCTGCTAACTATGTTAATTCATACATAACAGTTTTGTTTTAAAACTAAACAGTATTCAAGTTAGTCAAACACAATTCAACCCCCCTTCTCGTGTTTGCACCTTCAATGACTACTTTCCTCTTGTTTGGATCATACAATTTATAGGCGCCATTTGAATCATATCCTAGCAATATCATCTGTTTAGCTTTGTCATCCAGCTTTCTTCTGATTTGGCTGGCACATGTCTGAAACACAGTGATCCAAATACTCTTAGGGGACTTACATTTGGTCTCCTTCCAGACCAGACTTTTTCAGGTGTCCTTGTGCCAAGTTTTTTAGTTGGACACCTGTTCAATAAGGAGACTGCAATGGACACTACTTCTCCCCATAATTTGTGAGGCACTTTCTTCCCTTTCAACATGCTTCTTGCCATATTGAGAATGGTTTTGTTTCTCCTCTATGCAGCCCCATTGTGTTATGGTGTATATGGTGTAGTCACTTCATGAATCATTCCCTCTTTGTCACAAAGTTGATGGAATTCATGGGATTGATACTCACCACCTGCATCTGTTCTAATCACCTTAAGATCACAACCACTTTGTCTTTTTGCCATCAACTTGAATCCTCTAAACACAACCAACACTTCACTCTTTTTCTTGATTAGATAGATCCAAGTTTTCCTTGTAAAATCATCAATGCATATTACAAAATACTTGTGGCCTCTTCTTGACATTTCTTCAAATGGTTCACAGACATCAGAAAAGATTACCTCCATCTTATTTGATGATCGAATTGGCACTTTAGCTTTGAATGAGTTTCTGTGTTGCTTGGCTAGGTATTTTGGTATTTGAATTCCAGAGATTTTGGTATTTGAATACCAGAGATTCCTTGCACCATTTCCTTGTCCTGTAGCATTTGAAGGCTCCTGAAATTCAAGTAACCAAACCTTTGATGCCATAGCCAACTTTCACTTCTGACTTCAGCATTCAAACATTGGTTCTCACAGATTTGTATTTCAATCTTGAAGGTTCTGTTCTTTGAGAGTGGTGCCTTCAAGATCAATTTTCTTGAGTTGTTAAACATTTTCATTTCACCATGTTCCATCTTCATTGTGTATCCTTTTTCCAATAGCTATCCAAGACTCAACAGATTATTCTTCATGTTTGGCACATAAAGCACATCACATATAAAAGATTGTTTGCCATCCCTTACTGAATCCACATCTTGCCTACTCCTTCAGCAGTCACTGAGCTGTTGTCTGCAAACTTAATCTCCCGTTTCACTCTTTCATCAATGCTTACAAACCACTCCTTATGCCTAATCATATGATTAGAGTAACCTATGTCAAGATACTGAAGGTGCAAACACGAGAAGGGGGGGTTGAATGGTGTTTGACTAACTTGAATACTTTTTCTGTTTTTGAAGTTTTATAACAAAACCTAATGTATAAATCAAACAGAGTTAACAGCGGATTTAAAGTAAATATAAAACACAGAATTTTATACTGGTTCACCGTTAACGAGGCTACGTCCAATCCCTTCACTTTGAAGGATTTCACTAATTCGAAACCTTGAATTACAACAATACCACTGACCCTCCAAGTCAGTCTTCTTAAACAGTCTAACAATCCTTGACTTTTGAGGAATACATCACCTTGACTTCTCAAGTCAAGTCTTCTCCTGCCAATCTGACAACCCCAGATTGTAGAAGGAATTACAACGCCTTGAATCTAATTGCTAAGTAATCTGCTACCTCTTCTGACTCCCTTAAATTGTAGACTCTACTACAACAACTTAGATCTAACACAAGGGAAAGAAAAACATGAGTGCTTGCTTCTGGAAAATTGAAACTCACAATTAACCTCACTGAAAACTCGAGTGTTTGCTTCTGGAAGTGTATGACTCTTTTTGATTTTCGATACTAAGTCTTATGCCTTGAGCCTCCTTTTATAGATGAAGAATTAGGGTTGCTTCCATGCTTAAGTTCGAGCTGTATCTTGCTGGATTCTCTTGCAAAAATACTTTGGCCAATCGGGTTTCACTTAAACAAAAAACATATCTTTTTAAGCTCCAGATATGCATTCGAAAATAACTCTGGCCAATCCTGTTCTTAATTAATTCTGGATCAAATCTTTCTTCCCGCCAATAGCTCATGAGTACCCACAAGACTACACTTTATTTTTGTATCAAATCTTTTTAATACTTTGATTAAATCTTGACCGTTTGATCTTCTGCTATCGACCACATCTGGACCATACAAACTGATGTACTGTGATCCTCTGATTTCGGCCAACCATGGACCACACTTTCTGATCTTCTGATCTCGACCACTCTAGACTTGCAATCTGATCTGATGTGATCCTATGATCTCGGCCAATACTGGACCACACGTTCTGATCTTCTGATCTCGACCAACATTGGGCCATATAGTCTGATCTTCTGATCTCGGCCAACATTGGACCATGATGCTTAAATCTGGACCATTGATTTGAACACCTTCCCTCTGATCTGGACCAATTCTGGATTGGGCCTGAATTGAACTGAAATTAACTCTTGACAAAGGATATTTAATTCTGGACATTTACCTCTTGATCTGGATCAGGTCTGGATTAAATCTAGACATCATTTCTTCTGGTCTAGACTTAGTTTCATACTCTGAACCATGCTACCTTCTGGTCTCGGCCAAATCTAGACTAAGTCATTTGTTCTGGACTAATTATCTGAAGCTCTAGTTAAGTCTGGATCAAGTCTGGACTGATTATCATTTCACTGCCAAGCTATCTTCTGGTCAGAATAACTTCTGGACCAAATCTGACTTTTGATCCCTTCTGGTCTGGAACAAGTCTCTCTCTGGCAGGCTTCCTTCTGGTTTGGTCCAGGTCTCCTTCTGGACTCAGCTTCCTTCTGATCTGAGCCAGGAAAGATATCCTCTGATGGTGTTTTGATATCCTGGCGTATCCTCTGGTGCTTTCAAGATGCATTATCTGGAGGTGTATCCTCTGGTATGATTTTATCCTCTGGTAATTCATCTTCTGCCTCTGGTGACTTCATCTTCTACCTCTGGAAACTTCATCTTCTGGTGGCATTTAATGTGATTATTCGAAGTACAAAATAAGATTACATGGAGTGCTTTTGTTAACATCAAAATCCTAAGTACTTAGAACCAACTTGGTTCCAACACTCTCCCCCTTTTTGATGATGACAAAACCTTAACTTATTTTGTTAGCTTATAACCCGAAGTGCTTGAAATACTCCCCCTCAGACCAATCTCTCCCCCTAAGTCTAATACTGACTTTTTGTTCTCCTTTTCAACTCCTTCTTGAACCACTCTTTCATTTCTTCTCTTCTCCTCTCCTTTTCAACTCCTTCTCTTTTCATATCTTTCTGATTTATTTTTCTCTCTCCTTGTTTCTTCTCCTTTTCAACTCCCTCTCTTTTCACTCTTTCTTTTTCTCTCTTTATTTTTCTCTCTCCCTGTTTCTTCTCCTTTTCAACTCCTTCTCTTATCATCTCTTTCTTTTTCGCTCCTCCTTTCTTTTTATCTCTCCTTTTCTACTTATTTCTCCTTTTTTTTTTCTCTCTCTCTCCCCCTTTTTTTCATTAGCCAAAAAGAGATCCTACTATTTTTGTATTTTTGTTTTTCTCTTTACAAAGTACAGAAATTAAAAACAAAAAATAAAAGACATAAAATAAAATTACAAGAAAATTAAAAACTTCTAAGAAGACTACTTGAGCTAATCTGATATGGAGATAATGTTGAGATGCTTCTTGATGAACTCGAACCTATCTTCAGGTAATGCTTTGGTGAAGATGACAGCCCATTGATGATCAGTGTCCACAAATTGGATGCTTAAAGTCCCTTTTTGAACATGGTCCCTAATGAAATGGTGTTTTATTTCAATGTGTTTGGCTCCAGAGTGTAAGATAGGGTTCTGGGTTAGGTTTATGGCTAAAGTATTATCACAAAATAAAGGGATATTGGTTTCAAAGATGTTGTAATGTTCAAGTTGATGTTTCATCCAGATTAATTGTGAGCTGCATCCTGCTGCTGATATATATTCAGCTTCGGCTATTGACATAACAATGGTGCTTTGTCTTTTGCTTGACCAAGAGATCAAATTATCAGCTAAGAAAGTGCAGTTGCTGCTTTGTACTTTTCCTTTCCAGCTTGTCTCCAACATAGTCGAAATCACAAAAACCTCTTAGTTTGTAGGTGGGGGTTTTCTTGTATAACAATGTAAGGTTGGTGGTTCCTTTAAGGTATCTCAAAATTCGTTTGACAGCAGTTAAATGGGATCCAATCATACCTCTGTATGTTTTCTGGTCTACCTTTTGGCTGGTTTCATCTTTCTCAAGTGAGCAGGTTGGGTGCATGAGGGTAGCCATAGGTTTACAATCACTCATTTTGAACTTTTTGAGAAGTTCTTTAGTATATTTAGATTGGTGAATGAGTATACCTGATTTAACTTGGTGAATCTGAATTCCCAAGAAGATATTAAGTTCTCCCATCATGCTCATTTGGAACTCTTTCTGCATTAGGTCATAAAATCCTTGCACAAAGTGCCATTAGTGGATCTAAAGATGATATCATCAACATAAACTTGAATAATCAAAATATCATTTTTAATGGATTTCCTAAATAGAGTATTATCAATCTGGCCTCTATCAAATTCATTCTCAAGCAGAAAGTTACTAAGTCTGTCATACCATGCCCTTGGTGCTTGTTTCTAACCATATAAAGATTTTTTAAGTTTAGAAACATGGTCTGGAAAATCAGAATTTTCAAATCCAGGGGGCTGTTTGACATAGACTTCCTCACTTATGTAGCCATTTGAGAATGCACTATTAACATCCATTTGATACAGAATTATATCCTGATTAGCACCAAATGATAAAAGAATTTTAATTGCTTCTAACCTGGCCATTGGAGCAAATGTCTCTGTGTAATGGATACCTTCCTATCGACTGTATCCTTGAGCTACTAGTCTGGCTTTGTTCCTTACTGTTGGAACCAAGTTGGTTCTAAGTGAAGGTGCAAACACGAGAAGGCATAGTTGAATTGTGTTTGTCAAACTTAATTACTTTTGCTGTTTTGTTAAATATTGATTTGAATTATTCGATAAATAACTAATCAGATTCAGCAGCGGATAATAATAACATAATAACACAACAATTTATACTGGTTCACCGTTAACTAGGCTACGTCCAGTCCCTTCCTCCAGAAGGCCTTTCTACTAATTCAAACTCCTTTGAATTACAACACCACTGACCCTTCAAGTCAGTCTTCCCAAACAGCCTGACAACCCCAGACTTTTGAGGAACAACAACACCTTAACTAAACAAGCTAAGTCTTCTCAAACAGCCTGACAACCCCAGACTTTTGAGGAATAACAACACCTTGACTAAACCAGCCAAGTCTTCTCCTACCAATCTGACAACCCCAGATTGAAGAAGGAATCTACACCACTATAATAAAGGTTTGGAACTTTGCAACGTTGCTTCTGGAAAGCTGTTTGCTGCACTTATTCTTGCACTCTTTTATTGCTTTTGGAAAGCTGATTGTTGCACTGTATTTCTCTCTCAAAAACACTTAGAAAATATTGCTCTTGCTCATTTGTGTTTGTCTCTTTTGAACTCTCAGATAACTTTGAATTGAAGTTTGAGTTCTTGTGTTTTTCGATACTTTATTCTTCAGCATTAAGCCTCTATTTATAGTTGAACTTTAGGGTTTCACTGATGCTTTACTTCAGGAGTGTATTTCGATTAATCTGTTTTGAGAATATTCTGGAGTAGTTTGCTCAGATTCTGTTTTGAGCCTTTTGCTCACTGATCTGTTTTGAACATTTTGCTCCGCTTCTGTTTTGAGCATTTTTCTCAGATTCTGTTTTGAACATTTTTCTCTGACAGATTCATCTGACGATATCCTCTGGTGACGTCATCCTCTGATTTTTGCTTCTGGTGACGTCATCCTCTAATTTATGCTTCTGGTGACGTCATCTTCTGATCTATTCTTCTGATGACATTTTTCATTCTTCTTCTAAGGCAAATATGTTATTTTCATAAAATACATTTGTTAACATCAAAACTTTAATTGCAAGAACCAACTTGGTTCCAACAATCTCCCCCTTTTTGATGATGACAAACAATGTATTTTTGATAATACTTTTTCTTTCTTTTGACTTTGACTCCCCCTAAGACTAAGCTTCATTTTATATTTTCTCCCCCTAAGTCTAATGCCCATATATCAAATACATCATACATCATCTTCTTCTCTTTTCAAATACATCATCTTCTCCCTCAGATATTTTATCAAATATTACATCTTTTCCCCTTTGTCATCAGACAAAAAGGATTGAATAAAGAAAAGAGATCCTTTGTTTTTTTTTTTGTTTTTTTTTTT
>JBBPBO010001985.1:31328147-31428062 GCA_037974295.1 Cicer cuneatum | reverse complement strand
TTTTTTTATTTTTTCACTCTTTTTTTTTTATTTTTTATTTTTTATAGAAGTACATGAAAAATAAAATAACATAAAAATTAAACTAAGCTATTAGGTTAGGGATGAAGATAAGATTAAGGTTTTTCTTGATGAATTCAAACATATCTTCAGGTAGTGATTTAGTGAATATGTCAGCCCATTGATGATCAGTGTCTACAAATTGAATGTTAAGTACCCCTTTTTGAACATAATCTCTGATGAAGTGGTGTTTGATCTCTATGTGTTTGGCTCGAGAATGTAGGATAGGGTTTTTGGTTAGGCAAATTGCAGAGGTGTTATCGCAATAGATGGGTATGTTGGATTCTAATATTTTGTAGTCTTCAAGTTGATGCTTCATCTAGAGTAGTTGAGAACTGCAGCCAACCGCTGAGATGTATTCAGCCTCTGCTGTTGACATGGCAATGGTGTGTTGTCTCTTACTGGACCACGAAATTAAATTGTCTCCTAAAAAGGTACAATAGCCACTGGTGCTTTTTCTTTCAAGTTTATCTCCAGCATAGTTAGAATCACAGTATCCACTCAGTTTGTATGTAGGAGTTTTCTTGTAAAACAAGGTGAGGTTGGTAGTGCCTTTTAGGTATCTAAGGATTATCTTAACAGCAGTTAGATGAGATTCTCTAGGATCAGATTGAAATCGAACACATACACACACACACACTAAATATGATATCAGGTCTAGAAGCAGTAAGGTAGAGTAATGATCCTATCATTCCTCTGTAGATTTTCTGATCAACTTTTGTTCCTGATTCATCTTTATCAAGTGAACAAGTAGGATGCATTGGTGTAGTCATAGGTTTGCAATCACTCATCTTAAACTTCTTGAGAAGTTCCTTTGTATATTTAGTTTGGTGAATGTAAATACCTTCTAAACTTTGTTGAATTTTTATTCCTAGAAAGAACTTAAGTTCTCCCATCATACTCATTTGAAATTCATGCTGCATTAATTCAGAAAATTCTTGACAAAGAATGCCATTAGTAGATCCAAAAGTAATATCATCAACATAAATTTGAATGATCAAAATATCATTTTCTATTGATCTGCTAAACAAAGTATTGTCTATTTGTCGTATTTCAAAGTTATTTTTAAGTAAGAAATTACTGAGTCTATCATACCATGCTCTAGGTGCTTGTTTTAACCCATACAAGGATTTTCTCAGTTTAAAGACATGGTTTGGAAATTCAGAATTTTCAAAACCTGGAGATTGTTTAACATATACCTCTTCACTCAAATAACCATTGAGAAAAGCACTTTTAACATCCATTTGAAATAATTTGATATTATTATTTGCAGCAAAGGACAATAAGATACGAATAGCTTCTAACCTGGCCACTGGAGCAAATGTCTCAGTGTAATCAATACCCTCTTATTGACTGTAACCTTATGCCACAAGCCTTGCCTTGTTTCCGACTACTTCACCCTTTTCATTTAGCTTATTTCTAAAGACCCACTTGGTTCCCACAATGTTCTTCTCTGGTCTTGGAACTAGATCCCAAACATCATTCCTCTTAAATTCATTTAACTCTTCCTGCATTGCAATAATCCATCCATCATCTGCCAATGCTTCACTAACAGATGTAGGCTCAATCGATGAGATTAAACCAAATAGACTTATATCTTTTAATGATGATCTAGTTCTTAAAGAATCACTTCCACTTCCAATGATCAGATTTTAAGGATGAGATGACTGGTATTTCCATCCAGATTTCTCTTCTGACTTCTCATGAGTGGTTCTGATTTGATCAGGTTCATCCTTTGAAGATGTGTCATATGCTTCTGATTTATTTGTATCCTTCACTTCTCCAAATTCTGCTGGTTTATCTGCTTCTGCTGGTTTGTCTGTTTCTGCTTCCTCTGGTGTTGTTAAATCTGTAATATCAATATCTTGCTTTGACTTTGCAGTGTCAAGCTGTTTGTCATTAAATTTAACATGTATAGATTCCTCTACAATATGAGTTTCAGTATTAAACACCCTATAAGCTTTAGATCTTTCAGAGTATCCAATGAAGATACACTTTTGAGATCGAGAATCAAACTTACCAAGGATATCTTTAGTATTTAGCATATAACAGATACAACCAAATTGTTTAAAGTAAGAAATGTTAGGTTTTTTACCTTTCCATAATTCATATGGTGTTTTATTCAACATAGACCTAATAAAGACTCTATTCTGAATATAACATGCAGTGTTGATTGCTTCAGCCCAAAAATGTTTTGCAACATTTAAATCATTTAACATAGTTCTGGCCATGTCTTGGAGTGATCTATTCTTCCTTTCTACAACTCCATTCTGTTGAGGTGTTCTAGGAGAAGAAAAGTTGTGAGAAATTCCATTCTCATCACAAAAACTTTCAAAGAATTTGTTTTCAAATTCTCCTCCATGATCACTTCTAATTGATACTATCTTAAAACCTTTTTCATTCATGACTTGTTTATAGAATGTCATAAATACAGTATGGGATTCATCTTTACTTCTTAGAAATTTTACCCATGTCCACCTAGAGTAATCGTCTACTATAACAAAGCCATATTTCTTTCCATTTAGAGATGCTACTTTCACTGGTCCAAACAGATCCATATGCAGAAGTTCAAGAGGCTTTGATGTAGTTACTGATTTCTTAGGAGTAAAGGAACTTTTGGTTTGTTTTCCCTTTTGACAGCCTTCACACAAGATTTCATTTTTGAAACTAAGATTAGATAGACCTCTTACTAACTTAAGTTTGTTCAATTCTAAAATTGATCTAAAATTAGCATGACCTAATCTTTTGTGCCACATTAAATTCTCTTCATTCACTGACTTAAGACATTTAACCTCTTGCTTTCCTAGACTAAACAGAATTATTTTTTAAATATTATTTTGCCTCTGACCTGTGAAAAGCACAGATCCATCCTTCTGACTGATTGCCTTGCATGTCTTTTGATTGAATATAATATCATAATTGTTATCACTTAACTGACTTATACTCAACAAGTTATGTTTAAGACCTTTAACAAACAATACATCTTTAATAGAAGGAGAGTTACCATTACCAACTGTTCCTTGACCAATGATCTGGCCTTTTTGCTTTCCTCCAAAAGTTATTGTGCCTCCTTTGTTTAATGTCAATTCTTGGAACATAAACCTTTTTCCCGTCATATGTCGCGAGCATCCACTGTCCAGGTACCATGACTGGTGTTTTAACTTGTTTGCTAAGGACATTTGCAACAAAAACAATTTTGCTTTTAGGTACCCAAATCTGGTTGGGTCCAGGTTTGTTAGTTTTGAAAAATTTCTTGTTTTTTCTTGTATTTAGCATAGGACAAGACACTTTGGAATGATCTTTCTTGTAACAACCAGTACACATTATATTAGAGGAAACAGGTTTAAATATAGGTTAGATTTAATTATCGTTTCTTCAAATCCTATACCTCTATTTTCGTTTCTACTGACTCCATAAATCATAGAAGCATATTTGCTTCTTTCCATACCACTATCAAGAAATTCTTGAAGAACTTGTTTATGCATATCAGAATTACTTGTGGTATTTTCAATTGCTGTTGAATTATAATTATTTTTCAGATTTAAACTTTCATCTTTAATTTCAGCAAAACTATTTTTCAAGCATACATTCTCTATTTTCAATTTTGCAATATCAGTTTCAAGAA
Organism: Cicer cuneatum; assembly: GCA_037974295.1. Classification (NCBI taxonomy): domain Eukaryota; kingdom Viridiplantae; phylum Streptophyta; class Magnoliopsida; order Fabales; family Fabaceae; genus Cicer; species Cicer cuneatum. The sequence goes on along the minus strand of JBBPBO010001985.1, from coordinate 31,424,380 downwards.
TGACACTTTCTATTTTCAGAGGCAGAAGATGAAGACACCAGAAAATGCATCCAGAAGATACCAGAGGATGCATCCTGGAATTACCAGAGGATATCTTTGCTGGCCCAATCAGAAGGAAGCAAAGTCAGAAGGAGACCTGGACCAGACCAGAAGGAAGCCTACCAGAGGGAGACTTGATCCAGATCAGAAGGAACATTAATTCAGATTTAGTCCAGAAGTTATTCTGACCAAAAGATGGCTTGACAGTGAAATGATAAACAGCCTAGACTTGATCCAGACTTAATCAGAGGATAAGTTAATGGGTCCAGAACAAGAGAATCAATCCAGATTTGACATAGATCAGAAGATACCATGGTTCAGGGTATGAAACTAAGTCTAGACCAGAAGAAATGATCTCCATATTTGATCCAGAACTAATCCAAAATAGAAGCTAAAATGTCCAGACTGAAATATTATTTGTCCAGATTTAATTTCAGTTCAATCCAGACCAAGTCCAGAATTGGTCCAGATCAGAGGGAAGATAATAGATCAATGGTCCAGATTTAAGTATATGGCCCAGTGTTGGCCGAGATCAGAAGATCAGATCATGGCCCTGGGTTGGCCGAAATCAGAGGATCACAGCAAATCATTTAGTATGGTCCAGATGTGGATGAGAGCAAAAGATCAAACGGTCCAGATTCAATCATGAGGATTAACGGTGGAGATTTAATTAAATTTGTTCAAAGTATTAAAAGGATTTGTCACAAAAATAAAGTGAAGTCGTATGGGAGTTCAGAAGCTGTTGGCGGGAAGAAACTAATGACAGGATTGGCCAGTTGTTTTTGAACACAAATCTGAAGCTTAAAAAGATATGTTTTTTATTTAAGTGAAGCCCGATTGGTGAAAGTTTTTTTGCAAGAGTATCTGGCAAGATACTGCTCGAAATTAATTTTGGAAGAGACCCTAATTCGCATCTATAAAAGGTGGCTCAAGGCAGAATACTTAGCATAGAAAATCACAAAAGAGTCATACACTTCCAAAAGCAAACACTCAAGTTTTCAATGAGGTTAATTTTGAGTTCCAGCTTTCCAGAAGCAAACACTCGTGTTATTTTCTTTCCCTTGTGTTAGATCTATGTTGTTGAAGTAGAGTCTACAATCTGAGGGAGTCAGAAGGGGTAGCAGATTACTTGGCAATTAGATTCAAGGCGTTGTAATTCCTTCTACAATTTGGGGTTGTCAGATTGGTAGGAGAAGACTTGACTTTCGAAGTCAAGGTGTTGTATTCTTCAAGAGTCTTGGATTGTTAGACTGTTTGAGAAGACTGACTTGGAGGGTTAGTGGAACTGTTGTAATTCAAGGTTTGAATTAGTGAAATCCTTCAAGGTGAAGGGACTGGACGTAGCCTCGTTAACGGTGAACCAGTATAAAATTTTGTGTTTTTATTTTTACTTTATATCCGTTGCTAACTCTGTTTTATTCATACATCAAGTTTTGTTTTAAAACTGCAAAAATATTCAAGTTAGTCAAACATAATTCAACCCCCCTTCTCGTGTTTGCACCTTCACTTACCACTTCACCTTTTTCATTGAGTTTATTCCTGAACACCCACTTTGTTCCAATAATGTTTTTGTTTGGTCTGGATACCAGATCCTAAATATCATTCCTTTGAAATTCATTCAGCTCTTCTTGCATTGCAAGTATCCGACCTTCTTCTGATACCAACCTTCATCAGAATTGGTTGATCTGCATCAACTTCTGGTTCTGGAAGATCTATAACAGCTTCTGATTCTGATAAATCAACTTCTGGTTCTGGTAAATCTGTAACAGCTTGTGATTATGATAATTATTCAGATTTCTCTTCTGACATAACTTGGCTGTTTGTGACTTGATCAAATTTATCTTTTAAAGATTTGTCATGTGTTGCTGACTTGCTTGTATCGTCTACCTTTCCAGGTACTTCTGTTTCTTCTGCTTCTGCTCCCTTGTGTTCTGGTGAACCTGCACTATCTTTATCTTGCTTTGATTTGTCAAGATCAAGCAGTTTGTCATATAACATAATACAAATCAAATAATTTTAAAAATGAACTCAATACAGCCAAACCATTAATTCTGCTTCTGGTGGTTTCTGCTTGTTTTTTAAACCACTGGAATGTTGTTTCTACTAAAGTGTTCAATTCGTGTGAATCACCTGGTTCCTCTGACAGTTTGAAAACTTACAGAATACTTATCTAGCTTTGAGTTTTGTAAGATCAAGTTTCTTGTTATCACATTAAACATAAATATCAAACAATAATAGTATCTACAACAAGATGTAACCTATGTCAACAGTTTCGGTTTTACTATGAAAATCCTCCTGTTTCTGATTTTCAGATTCTGAATTTGTATGTTCTGTGATTAGTATTGGAACCAAGTTGGTTCTAAGTATTTAGGATTTTGATGTTTACATAAGCACTCCATGTAATCTTGTTTTGTACCTTGAATTACTATATTAAATACCACCAGAAGATGATGTTATAAGAGGCAGAGAATGCATCCAAAATGCATCCTAGAATTACCAGAGGATACACCAGGATGTCAAAACACCACCAGAGGATATCTTTGCTGGTCCAGATCAGAAGGAAGCAAAGTCAGAAGAAGACCTGGGCCAGACCAGTAGGAAGCCTGCCAGAGGGAGACTTGATCCAGACCAGAAGGAATCAAATGTCAGATTTATTCCAGAAGTTATTCTGACCAGAAGATGGCCTGGCAGTGAAATAATTAACAGCGCAGACTTGATCCAGACTTAATCAGAGGATAAGTTAATGGGTCCAGAACAAGAGAATCAATCCAGATTTGACCCAAACCAGAAGATAGCATGGTTCAGGGTATGAAACTAAGTCCAGACTAGAAGAAATGATCTCCTGACTTGATCCAGAAGTGATCCAAAACATAAGGTAAAATGTCCAGACTGAAATATTATTTGTCCAGATTTAATTTCAGTTTAATCCAGACCAAGTCCAGAATTGGTCTAGATCAGTGGGAAGATATTCAGATCAATGGTCCAAATTTGAGTATATGGCCTAGTGTTGGCTGAGATCAGAAGATCAGACCATGGCCTAGTGTTGGCCGAAATCAAAAGGTAAGAATGTGTGGTCCAGCATTGGCCGAGATCAGAGGATCACATCAGATCAGTTTGCTAGACCAAGTTGGCCGAGACTAGAAGATCAGAAAGTGTGGTCCAGGGTTGGCCGAAATCAGAGGATCACAACAGATCACTTAGTAAGGTCCAGATGTGGACTAACATAGAAGATCAAATGGTCCAGATTTAATCATAAGGATTAATGGTGGAGATTTAATTTTGATCAAAGTATTAAAAGGATTTGTTACAAAAATAAAGTGAAGTATTGTGGAATTCAGAAGCTGTTGGCGAGAAGAAACTAAAGACATGATAGGCCAGTTATTTTTGAAAGCAAATCTGAAGCTTAAAAAAGATATGTTTTTTATTTAAGTGAAGCTCGATTGGTCAAGATATTTTTGCAAGAGAATCCAGCAAGATACAGCTCGAAATTAAGCTTGGAAGAGGCCCTAATTCGCATCTATAAAAAGAGGCTCAAGGCAGAATACTTAGCACCGATAATCACAAAAGAGTCATACACTTCCAAAAGCAAACACTCAAGTTTTCAGTGAGGTTAATTGTGAGTTCCAGCTTTCCAGAAGCAAGCACTCGTGTTATTTTCTTTCCCTTGTGTTAGATCTAAGTTGTTGAAGTAGAGTCTACAATCTGAGGGAGTTAGAAGGGGTAGTAGATTACTTGGCAATTAGATTCAAGGTGTTGTAATTCCTTCTACAATCTGGGGTTGTTAGATTGGTAGGAGAAGACTTGACTTAGGAAGTCAAGGTGCTGTATTCCTCAAGAGTCTAGGATTGTTAGACTGTTTGAGAAGACTGACTTGGAGGGTCAGTGGAACTGTTGTAATTCAAGGTTTGAATAAGAGTCATACACTTCCAAAAGCAAACACTCAAGTTTTCAGTGAGGTTAATTGTGAGTTCCAGCTTTCCAGAAGCAAGCACTCGTGTTATTTTCTTTCCCTTGTGTTAGATCTAAGTTGTTGAAGTAGAGTCTACAATCTGAAGGAGTTAGAAGGGGTAGTAGATTACTTGGCAATTAGATTCAAGGTGTTGTAATTCCTTCTACAATCTGGGGTTGTTAGATTGGTAGGAGAAGACTTGACTTAGGAAGTCAAGGTGCTGTATTCCTCAAGAGTCTAGGATTGTTAGACTGTTTGAGAAGACTGACTTGGAGGGTCAGTGGAACTGTTGTAATTCAAGGTTTGAATTAATGAAATCCTTCAAGGTAAAGGGACTGGACGTAGCCTCGTTAACGGCGTACCAGTATAAAATTTTGTGTTTTTATTTTTACTTTATATCCGCTACTAACTTTGTTTTATTCATACATCAAGTTTTGTTTTAAAACTGCAAAAATAGAAAAAATATTCAAGTTAGTCAAACACAATTCAACCTCCTTTCTCGTGTTTGCAGCTTCAATTAGATGGTTTGGATGAGGGGATTTGAATTCCCTTCCAGGTATGTAGTCTTGATGAATTTAACTGGAGTGTTTGAAGAACTTTCCTGATTCTGATTCTTCTCTTTCTGCTTTGGCTGATACACCATGTTCCTCTAGTGATTCTGGAACTTATGGTGATTCTGATAACCTTCTTCTGGTTTTGCATTGCCAAAATCCATTGTCCAAGCACCATTGTTGGTGTCTCCTTCTGGTTGCTCAGAATATCTGCAACATAGACAATTTGATCTTTTGGTACCCAGAATTGATTGGGTCCAGGTTTGTTAGTTTTAACAACTCTCTGATCTTGTTCAGATTTTACCATTGGACAAGATAATTCAGAGTGACCTTTCTTAGCACAAATAATGCATAAAACATCATAATGAACAGTTTTAGTTTCAGCAAAAGTTTCTGTAGAACCAAGATCTCTCTTTCCAATGTTACTGTTTCCATAAATCATAGATGCATATTTACTTCTTTCCATTCCATTAGAAATAAAGTTTTGAAAAAATTGCTCATGCATATCAGATTCACAAACAGTTTTGGAAGTGGAACAAATATCACTTTTGAGAGTTTGGTTTTTAGATTTGAGTCTTGCAACTTCAGTTTAAAATCCTTGTTTTCAGTTGCATACTCAGAATTTTGATTCTTTAAAACTTGGACTTCTTTGGTCAGATTTTTCTTATCTTCCCTAAGAGTTTTCAGTTTTAAAGACATCTTATTGTTTGCATTTAAAAAGTCTTTAACAGCATCAATTAATTCAGATTTAGTGAGATAAAAAAAATACCTCATCGTCTTCATCTTCTGGATCTATTATAGAGCCTGAACTGTATCCAAAACTTGAGTTGGTATGAGCCATCAGAGCCAGAATTGCTTCCTCTGATGTGCTTCCAGACTTGCTTGAATGACTGCTTTGATCATTCTTCCTTCTGCCTGCTTTCCTTCCTGAAACTATGCCTTTACGAAGTCTAGAGGCAGACCTGATGTGTGCCATCATTGATGTTTCTGCCTCTTCTTCATCAGACGATTCTTCTTCTGATTCTGATACATCCCAGGCTGCCATAAGACCCTTCTTTTTGAATCTGGAATTCTTCTTGTGCTGTTTGCCTTTTTCCAGATTTGGACATTCTGACTTGATATGTCCAGGTTCATTGCATCCATAACAGATGATGCTCTTCTTGTCAGATTCTTCCTTTCCTTTACTATTATGTTTCTTGGAGCCTCTCCTCTTCCTGTTTTCCCAAATCTTAACCATCTGTTTGGTTAAGTAGGCCATATCATCATAGTCATTGTCGCTATCCTCTGATTTTGGTGCTGCTCTTGCAGCTTTCTTCTGTTTCGACTTCAGAGCCAGATTCTTCTTCTTCTTTGGTTTATCTGCTTCCAGTTCTATTTCATGAGACTTGAGTGAGCTGATCAAATCTTCAAGTTTTAAGTTATTCAGATCTCTGGCTTGCTGAACTGCAGTAACCATTGGTCTCCACTTGGTTGGTAAGCTTCTTATAATCTTCTTGACATGATCTGCTGTTGTGTAACTTTTCTTCAAGACGTTTAGTCCAGATATCAGAGTCTGGAATCTACAGAACATTCCATCAATGTTTTCACCATCTTCCATCTTGAACATCTCATACTGTTTGACCAGTATGTTAGCCCTTGCTTCTTGAACCTGCTGGCTTCCTTCATAGGTCAGAACAAGACTGTTGAATATGCTCTTTACTGTTTCTTTATCTGTGCAACTGTCAAATTCCTTGAATGTGATGGCACTGATCATGATGGTTCTGGCTTTGTGATGCAGTTTGTATAATTTGCTCTGGTCTGGTGTCATATCTTCCATGTCCAATTCTTTAGTTGGATCTCCTGGAACAGTAGGTGCAATGTATCCTTTGACTACCAGCTTCCATAATTCAGGATCTTGAGATATGAAGAAACTTTTCATTCTGTCTTTCCAATACTCAAACCTATCTCCATCAATCAGTGGTGGTCTATTGATGTTGCCTCCCAAATCATCGTTGGATTCTGCCATGTTGTTGACCCCTTGGACCTTTCCTCAAACACTGTTAAGTGCTCAGCCTTGAGACCGAGCTCTGATGCCAATTGAAGGTGCAAACACGAGAAGGGGGGTTGAATTGTGTTTGACTAACTTGAATACTTTTTCTGTTTTTGCAGTTTTATAACAAAACCTGATGTATAAATCAAACAGAGTTAGCAGCGGATATAAAGTAAATATAAAACACATAATTTTATACTGGTTCACCGTTAACGAGGCTACGTCTAGTTCCTTCACTTTGAAGGATTTCACTAATTCAAAACCTTGAATTACAACAATACCACTGACCCTCCAAGTCAGTCTTCTCAAACAGTTTAACAATCCTAGACTTTTGAGGAATACAGCACCGTGACTTCTCAAGTCAAGTATTCTCTTGCCAATCTGACAACCCCAGATTGTAGAAGGAATTACAACGCCTTGAATCTAATTGCTAAGTAATCTGCTACCCCTTCTGACTCCCTCAGATTGTAGACTCTACTTCAACAACTTAGATCTAACACAAGGGTAAGAAAAACACGAGTGCTTGCTTCTGGAAAGCTGAAACTCACAATTAACCTCACTGAAAACTCGAGTGTTTGCTTCTGGAAGTGTATGACTCTTTTTTTTTTTTCGATACTAAGTCTTTTTCCTTGAGCCTCCTTTTATAGATGAAGAATTAGGGTTGCTTCCATGCTTAAGTTCGAGCTGTATCTTGCTGGCTTCTCTTGCAAAAATACTTTGGCCAATCGGGTTTCACTTAAATAAAAAACATATCTTTTTTAGCTCCAGTCATGCATTCGAAAATAACTACGGCCAATCCTGTTCTTAATTAATTCTTGGTCAAATCTTTCTTCCCGCCAATAGCTCCTGAGTACCCACAAGACTACACTTTATTTTTGTATCAAATTTTTTTAATACTTTGATTAAATCTTGACCGTTTGATCTTCTGCTCTCGACCACATTTGGACCATACAAACTGATCTGCTGTGATCCTCTGATTTCGGCCAACCCTGGACCACACTTTCTGATCTTTTGATCTCGACCACTCTGGACTTGCAATCTGATCTGCTGTGATCCTATGATCTCGGCCAATACTGGACCACACGTTATGATCTCGGCCAACACTGGGCCATGATGCTTAAATCTGGACCATTGATTTGAACACCTTCCCTCTGATCTGGACCAATTATGGATTGGGCCTGAATTGAACTGAAATTAACTCTAGACAAAGGATATTTAATTCTGGACATTTACCTCTTGATCTGGATCAGCTTCCTTCTGATCTGGGCCAGGAAAGATATCCTCTGATGGTGTGTTGACATCCTGGTGTATCCTCTGGTGCTTTCAGGATGCATCCTCTGGTACCTTCTGGATGCATTATCTGGTGACTTCTGGAGGTGTATCCTCTGGTCTGATTTTATCCTCTGGTAATTCATCTTTTGCCTCTGGTGACTTCATCTTCTACCTATGGAAACTTCATCTTCTGTTGGCATTTAATGTGATAATTCTAAGTACAAAATAAGATTACATGAAGTGCTTTTGTTAACATCAAAATCCTAAGTACTTAGAACCAACTAGGTTCCAACAGATACCACAATTTTGGACAGTCGTCATCTGAATTTGTGGTAGCCATTAGCAGCACATCATCTGAATCTAAGTCCTCAGCTGCCATATGAGCTTCATCATCCTTTCTTTGTATCTTCTTGGGTCTGCATTCACCTGCAAAGTGCCACCACTTTTGACAATTATAACATTGAATCCCCTTCTTGTTAAACTTCTTCTTAATATTTGATTTCTTGCTCTAATCTCCATTGTTTTTTGATTTTATGAGCTTCTAGCATTCTCATCATGGTCCTGCTTCTGGTACCACTTTGGTTTTCCCTTTCCTTTCTTATGTTTTCCTCCATCTTGATTGTTTTTCTTACTAACTTGAGCTTGCAATGCCTGGACTTGTGTACTAGCTGCACTCCTCTCTTTTAATCTCAATTCATTAGCCTCCAATGAGCCTTGCAAATCTTCTACCTTCAATGTTTTAGGATCCTTTGACTCTTCTATGGCCACCACTATGTGATCATATCTTTGTGTCAATGTTCTCAAAATCTTCTTAATGATCATTAGCTCAATCATCACTTCACTGTTAGTTTGCATTTGATTGGTAATTTCCTGCACACGATTGAAATAATCAGCTACACTTTCATTATCCTCCTCCATCTGCAATAATTCATACTGCCTTCTCAACATTTGGAGTTTCACTTTCTTGGTTTTTTCACCACCCGCGTAATACTTCACCAAGATGTCCCATGCCTCCTTGGATGTAAATGCCTTCGAAATCCTCTCAAAGTTGTTTGAATCCACACTCTGTTGGATGTAAAACAATGCCTTGCAATCCCTTTTCTTGGAATCTTTGAATGTTGCTTGCTACCTTTTTGTTAAATTCGAACATAGCTGATCATAGCCTTATTGGACAATCTCAAACACTTCTTGAGCTCTCGGTAATGATTTCATAGATGCAAACCATCTCTCCCAGTTTTTTCCATCAAGAATTGGCAAATTAGATGGAAAACTCCATGATCTATTCATGGTTTCTTTCTCTCTTTCACTCACACTTGTGTTTCCCAATTTTGAACCCCTCACACTTTTCACTCGTGTTTCCTTTAGATTAGAACCCAAACTCTTGATGCCAATTGTTAGAACAAATTGTATATCTAAGAGGAATTGAAATTGAGAATAAGAGAGTAAAACAAAATGTTCTGGTAAACAAAGATTGATTGATCACTACCAAGAATGTTCTTGGTATCAGAATTTTATATCAAACAGTTGGCATAGTAACTGTTAATACAGAATTCTAACCTTCTTAACTACTTCTAACTAACTTGTAACTTCTTCTAATATCATTTGTGAATTACAATTTTATTAATAAGTTTTTGAAAACAATTTGAACTTATAACACATTTTTGAGGAATTTTATACTAACAAAATCCGAACCCTAATTCCTAATTTTGATTACAATCATAATGAGATCTATGCGAGTTTATTAGAGCCATGAGATTGTGTTTCATAGATAAAGAGACCCAATTCTCTTGTCATGTAATCTTCAATGGCGCATCGAAGAGCCAAATTGTTGTTCCTTCTTTGCGCTCTCTGTTATTCTCTTCACGCCATTGCCACATAATTTTTCTTTCTTTTTTACGTTTTTTTTAACAATTCCCTTGAAAATGCCTATTCAATATTTGCTTTTATATATATATATATATATAAATATAAATAAAAGTTTGATTATTTCGTCTGCAGAAAGGGCTATATATTATGATATGCTTTAAGTTTCGAAAGGTGCATCGGCTGACCAAATAAAGAGAGCGTACATGAAGCTCGCTATGAAGTATCATCCTGATAAGAATCAGGGCATTGAAGAAACTACTTAGAAGTTGCAGAGATTAACGATGGTACATACACATGTGTCTTGTTTTTTTATAAAAAGTGCTTAATCAAATACGTGGTTCTGTATAAACTATGTATGTAACAATATATACAAGTCAAGTTGTTTGTATATGAACTATAAATTATGAAGTACACAGACACAACACTCAGCGCCAGACATAATTTGATAAAATGAAATAATTGAATGTAATCAAAGTATTCGTACATTGAGACACACCTTCATGTACCCTCCTTTTCAATGGAGTGAATTAGCTCTATATTTTTGAGGTGTTATCAATTGAGTTTAATGATGACAGGTTTTTAATTATGAAAAGCAATTTATTAAATTACTTGGGTCAAAATTAAATAGATAAATGTATCAAAAATTTTAATTTAGTCAATTAAATAGATATTATAATAATCCACATGCACAAATTAAAGAAAATAATTGATCAAATATTGATTGTACATTAGAACTTGTCTTACTGTCTATTTTGTTTAAAAAACAAAATTGACATTATTTATATAAAAATAAAAACATAAAAATTGGCAACTATTACACGAAGTTTCTTGGGAAATATAAACTTTGCTGCAGAATTTTTCTACGGAACATGACTCGCCTGTAAAGCGGTAGATTTTGCTGCGGAAATATATGTAAATCTGCAACAAACAAAAGAAAATCCTAAGCATTACCTTCGGAAAACATTTTGAAAATCCGTAGAAAAAAAATTTATTTTTAGGGTAAGATACAACATACTTCAATGTGGAACGAAGCATTTTTAATAATTTTCCATAAATGCCTAATCGAACGAATGCACTCAAGAATCTTTTGTGATTAATGTGAATAACATATATCAAATTAAGAGATAATCAAACAATCAATGGCAAAATTGATCTTGACAATCAATTTACTATTGCTTGTTTGAATTGTCAATATCCAAACTAGATGGAACAATTCTTAAGTACAATTCAATTACCAATCGAAAAGTAAAGAATTAAACCGAATGGAGATAAATCGACAAATTATTTAATTCTATGATTTGTTTGTGATTTCTTGGATTTGGGATTTATTGAAATACTTTTGAAAACAATTTAAATTTCAGAAAATTCTTTCAGCGAGAAATTTAAGTTTCTTGAACCAAAACCTAAACACAAATTGAATTAAGTAATCTAATAGTAATAGTAAGAGATAAGGTAAAATAATAAAGACCGCAATTTATCATCAATCCATCATATTCGTCCTCACTTTGTGATCAACATCCTGTCCTTGTAATAATTGATAGGAGATTTTCTTCCAATAATGAGAAATGTGAATTATTATGTTTACAACAATGAATTCCTTTTAGACAAATGAACAAACACATTTGCTACAATGTTTTCAGCCCTTGTGAGTCTAAGAGTCCTTCAATTCTTGAAACTCACTTCAAGAATCACCATGAATTCCAAGTGATACAGCTGCAAATCCACCCTCTATGAAGCATTAAACCTTGAATCTTCACCTATTGTTTATTCAACTCCTTCAATATTGGAAATTCAATGAGAAATCTAAAAACCCCAATTATTCTCAAATGGGATGAAAATAAATCCCTTCTTTTCATTTTCCCTTGATTGTAGATGATGATTAACTCTGTCACTCACTCTCACAATCAATTGAACACTCAACTCTTCTTACAATGTTATTATAACACTTTTATCACTCAAGAATCTTTTTCCATGAAAAAATGGTTCTAAGAGCTTTCAGAGATATATTTTTTGATGAGAGAAGAAAGTAAGAGATAATGTTATATCTTTTTAAAAAATGAGCTAAAATGATTTGTATATGAAAGCCAAAAAAGTGTGTGAAAGTAAAACAAGATAAAACAATAACCTGAAATTTTTATCGTGTAATTCGAATTACCTTAATGCGTAATTTGAATTGCATTTCATAGAGAGTAAATGAAAGGATGATTCATAATAGATAATTCGAATTACAAACAAGAGTAATTCGAATTGCACAATTTGAATTATGTGCAAGTGTAATTCGAATTTTACATTGCAGAATCAAAATCTCATTTTTCATATAGTGTAATTCGAATTTTACATTGCAGAATCAAAACCTCATTTTTTAGATAGTGTAATTCGAATTACACTTAGTACAATGTGAATTACATGAGTTGTTTTTTGTTGTAAAATTCATGTTTTCGAAGGAAAACTTCCAAATAGTTAATGATATAAAAATAGTTTGACTTAAAACCACATTTTTATCATGGAGAGATTAACGAGTTATTCTTGTACAATAATTCTAAGCTAACTTAGTTTTGACATATAATCAAAACACTTTAAGCCTAAAAAATAAATACTAGAGTACTCACATACTCCCCCTTTTGATGATGACAAAACTAAGGATCAAGTGAAGAACAAATAACTGAAATTGCTCTCCCTGAATATCTGATCAATGATTACGGAATCACAACAAAGCTTAGTTGAATCTTCTCGCCTTTGGACATTATGAAAAACAAGAAAAGACAAAACATTAGCCGTATCATATCTTTAAAAAAAATAAGCACAACAAATAAGAGTTCAAAATTGATTATCGCCAAACAAAGAACAAATCAACCTAAAACCTTAAGAAAATACGTATATGAATCAGCTCTCTTATATATCCAACATTTACCACATTCAAAGCCGATGTAGAACTTAACCACTCACAATATCAATTCACATCAATAATAGTATAAACAATCATTATTAAATACAATAACAATTACAAGGTTGCATATTTTCATCGGTGTATAATTTTTCATTCAGCTGCCTTCAATAACCCTAAAATGTATAATCTTACAAATTACTTATATGGTTCCCTAAACCCTATAATTCCATTGGCCACATACCATGTTTGGTAAACCTTAATTTCATTAATAGCATTGTACTACACATGTACTGCAGTAATTTGTTTGCATAACACATTAATTTGTTTGTTTACAGCATACTGTCTATATATATGACAGTGAAGTCGTTGTGAAAAGTACAAAACAACAAAAATTTATATATGGCTGATCTTACTTGGAGCGTAGGGTGGCCATGACACCCTCAATTATTATTTATATATAATACATATATACATGTTATCTAAGACATATTATTCATGTTAGAGTGGTGGCTAACTATTGTGTTGCACTAGTAAAAACTCGATCTCATTGGTTGCTAGTTTTGCATCTCAATTTTGTTTCCTTGACTAAGAATAATGTGTGTGCCATTATCTAATTCTTTCATTAATTAATGATATAATGTTTTTTATAATATGTATAAATGTTTTTTACCCTCTCATGAATTTATTGCAACGTTCGTCAGTGGCGCCAAGCTACGACCCACAGTTTCATGTCATGCAACTCCACCTCTATTATCCACTCCATTTCATTTGATGTCTTTAATCTTAAGAGGCGCACCAAATGTTAGCAATGATATCCTTAAATTAACTATGAAGTTTAGCAACACTTAATTCATCGTATTTTATCATGTCAAATATGAAGACATTTCCATTTTAGTAAAGCTTTTATTTATTTCACTTTTATTTATTTCAATTACATGAATATAAAACAATTTTGCTACCCACACCACTCAATTTTTTTTTAAAACCAATATTCTCAAAATGCTCTTCCCTCAATATTTCAATCTTTTTTATTAACCTAATTCCCAAAACTCCATCATCTTTGATCTTCATCTTCTTCAATCATCATCAATCATCTTCAAACATCATCATCATCTTGAACATTTTCATCATCTTCAACATCTTCAATCAAGTAAGTACAATGTTGTTATTGTTGTTTTTTCTACATTGTTGTTGTTGTTGTTTCTGTTTAGCATTTTGCAAGCAAGGCCAGAAATCACAAGTTTGCTTTTAATGTTGGAAACCCTTAATGTACGTGAACTGGTTTTCAAAAACCCAGAAATGTACGTTTCTGGGTTTTTGACTCTGAGTTCACGTACGTGATCTTAATTCACGTAGGCCATGCTGGCTGAGTTCACGTACGTGATCTGAATTCATGTAGGTTATCTAAGTTCACGTACGTGATCTTAATTCACGTATGTTCTGGAATTCTGAAATTAAGTTCACGTAAGATTTATTGTTTTGATTTTGATTATGGTTTGATATTGCATAAATGGTGCGCACTATGTTTACCGACAAAGATGGTCGTGTTGTACTTAATGAGGGTACTTCTAATGAGGAGGGCTCACCGTGCTAGACGAAAGCAACGATGATTACAACATGAAGAGGGACAATGGGCCCAACAGGAAGAGGCACAAAATGTCCAATAGGAAGAGGAACAACATGATAAGGAAGAGGCACAAGATAAACCTCCACAGGATGATAAATATCCTGGTAGTCCGGTTGACATGTTTGTACTTAGGACATTTGGTGATCATGTGGCGACTAAACTTTGGGATGGCGTGGTAATTTTCTCAATCAAATTAACTTTGCATAATTTATTTCAGGATCGCGGCGAATTAATGGTGTTTAGCAACAGTAAAAAAATTAAAAGAAGCTGTGATTGAACACAAAGAGGTTGAGCAACTGGTTAAAAGCTTTGGATTATATTCGTTGCTAAAATGCAGCTACGAAATGATCGACAAAGGGATCATTTCTGCCTTCGTAGAGAGGTGGTATCGTGACACCAATAGCTTCCATCTTCCAATTGGGGAGATGACGATTACTCTATACGATGTCTCCTCTCTGGTGCATATTCTCATCACCAGTGCATTCTTCACTGTTAATGTATTTAACAAGGATGAAGGTGCTAATATATTTTCTGAGCTTCTCGGAGTCACTGAGGCTGCTGCCTATGCTGAATTTAATGTCACGCGAACAACCACTGTTCGATTTAGTTGGTTACTTGAAGTATACCAACAACGATGTTGTGACCAGCATTGGCAGATGGCTGCGAGGGCATTTCTTTTATTTGTGGTCGGTTGCACTCTTTTTAGCGACAAGAGTGCCTTTACATTTAGTGTTGCATATCTTGACTGCTTCTGAGACCTCAATGCATGTGAGGGATATGCATGGGATGTTGTTGCTCTTGCTTACCTCTATGATAATCTTCGCGAAGCGAGCATGCATAAAACCAGAATAGTTTTTGGGTATCTGACACTATTGCAGGTAATGGTTGTTTATTGTGTTAATAATTTCTAATATTAATTATAAACTAATGAAATATTATATATGTGCAGGCGTGGGTTTAAGAGCATTTCCCAACATTAAGTGTAGATTCATGTAGACTCTCCCCTAGTTATGTTGAGGACTACCCTAAAGCACTTAAATGGAAGCCAAAAAGGGGATAAGGGTTTGGTTCTTCCATTTAGGAAAGCTCTTGACGAGATTGACGTTCATCAGGAATGTTGGACACCATATGAGTAGCATCGATTGCAGCGACCATTTGAAGAGGTTTCTTTATTTAGAGGGTGGATACGCTGGGGTCCGAAGATGTATGCTCATCTACCATACAGGGTACTGCATCAATACAGTTAAGTCCAAACAATTCCTAGCTCACCGTTAGAGATAGTGGGTCAGACGACCACACCAGATGAAATTGACATAATGTTTACGCAGTACGTTATGCACGTAGTGGATGCTGGCGCAGTTGTACATGGACCTGCAGCTTGCTCGAACGATTACATGAATTGGTTTCGCAGAATTTCTCATCCATACACACTTCAAAGATAACTAGTTCATTGGTTTCGCAGAATTTCTCATCCTTCGGTTGCAGAACATGTCGCTGATGCTGCTAATGCCGATGATGAAGCAGCTCACATAAAAATATATTAATTCCAATTTATTACATAACAAAATTAAATGTTCATCTATTATTTTAACTAAATTATTTAATGTATTTTTTTAATGCAGCGTCAAGCAATACAAATTGCAGAAGAGCTTCTCGGTCGGCAACTAGTATTACCTAATGGCGCCGCACTCGTGAATGAATTAATTTTGACGCTGCGAGCACAAAGGGGTGGTGGTAGAGATTGATCTAATGTAGTACCATATCGTAGGAGAAATATAGGAACTTAGGCTTTATTTACAGATTGGATATGTATTAGAGATTGAATATTTTGGTTTTTTCACTATGTTTAGGATATGTGTAATATTGAATTCATACAATATAATATTCAGTTTACAATATAATCATTTATAGTGCATGGAAATATCTGCAACCAATGTTGCATGCGATCGTTGTAAATAAACTCTCATTGTCGTGCTTCTTCAATGCAATTTCTTTTCCACAAATTACTTGTTGGTGGTATACAAGAATTTGGCTTTAAGTAAACCTGTTAAAATCAATAATTTATTAAACATATAAAAAAACTTAAATTAAATTAAACATTTTAATAAATGTAAATTAAATTTCACAACTAATACCTGCACAAAATCACAATTCTTAACAAATGCAATAACTATCATACGATGATCTGACATAGATGTTGGTGGGGCACTTCGAAGTGGAAAAAATGTTTGTGATTGGTTAAGTGATAATGCGACAAAAACCAAGTTAAATTTCAACGCAATCACATATCCCATTTCTGGAAGTGTCATCCAATTATCCATAGTTGCAACTTGTTCAACATATACATTTTGTATAAGTTGTTGAACAAAATTTTCTCCACCATATATTCTCTCGTAATGAGACCTGAAATCTTGAAGCTCTACCATACACTCTTGACGAATGAATACCCAAGAGTTCTCACCCATTCCAAGCAAACATGTTACTACACGATATCCACAATTACCATCATCACCGACGTCAATAATGTCATCTATGAATTTATGAATTTCAACTGGCAACCAATCGTTGAAGAGAAGAACTTTTGGTTGTTGAACTTTGCAGACTGATGGTCGAGGTGTGAACTTTTTGACTGATGATCGAGGTTGCTGTACTTTGCTAGATGTTACAGTGATACATGCATTTGTGCCACTGCATCGAACACTTGCATCGACATACTCCCACAAAGATGGATCACGCTTGGTTGATTTATCTCTTTGTGATACCTTACTTTTGCCTTTTTTGGTGCACCCTTTGTTTTAACCTTGTCAACACGTGGACACATCGACGTAGTGGATGGATACGCGATCTCTCATAATTTACCTTTAAGTGCAATTTTGCCAAGTACATCAAGTTCTTCAAACTTTTTAACTATCACATCTATTTCATGTTTCTCAGAAACTCTGAAGTTTTACTGGATCCGTCATCATGAAAAATTAATTTACTCCACCAAACATGGCTTGAAGAATATCTTCAGAGTTATTGATAGGTTGATATAAACTCTTCAGAGGCATGCTAAGATTGTGCACATCAGAGGCACGCAAGGGCTTTAGATGCATGCTTCAACTTTAGTCTTCAGAGGTAATCTTCACACCCAAACTTCAGAGCTAAACATCAGATGTAGTCTTTGTAACCTTAAGAGGCACGTTGCTTTTAGAGCCATATGTTTAGAGGCAAACACATATGCTTTTGTGTTCCACTAATCTCATCCTTTGGTTACTTCATCTGGTAGCTTCTTCTGGTTGCTTCCTCTGGTACCTTCTTCTAGTATCTTCCTCTGATTTTCTTGTTCTAATTGTTGCACACTTAATGAAGCCATCAGTCCAAAAAAATTGTTCTCATAAAATACCTTTGTTAATTTCAAAATCACAAGAGGAAAACTAATTTGGTTCCCAAAAAAACATTCTTAATAGAGGGAAGAGAAACATTCTTAAGTTTTGAAGAAACCTTATGCTTCTTGTTGAGAAACTCATTTAACATATCTATGAGTTTACTATGAGATAGGTAAGAGAATATGAATAGCGTCTAACGAAATGGAACGTGGGATCATACTATATCTGGCTATTTCACATGCACAAGGTAGATTGTGTGTTGTTCTAAGCGTGCAACGACACTCAGACTTATCAATACCTACATACTTCACGCGATCATACTCTACCACAATGTGATCTATTGCATTTTTGGACACAATAACACACAAATAGGCGTACAATATGTTACTATGTTAATGCATCTTTTGAATGATGCTCTTTTCAAATGATGCTATCATCTCACTGTGTTGTAATACAATCATGCTATTGATGGTTTCCAAAAGACTGCATATATCACCAATACTGTCTTGTAATATCCTTTTCAAACTCCAATGCGCCGACTCAACCATTTGTGTTGTTGTGTTTCCAAAGTGCATAACTCTATTTGTCCACGCCTCAAAAAATCTTTCCTTGTAAGGAACTAACCATTTCTCATGTACATAATCATAAAAAATAGAATAGCTACTACAAATTCCTTCAAAGGTAGCCAACTTCATGTAGTATTGAGACTCATCATAACTATAAACAAAAGCCTCTCATGCCTCCATTATTTCCACTTGTTTCTCTTTTGGAAACACTGTTATCTTGCATTTCACTTTGACATTTTTTCATACATGAAACAAGCATAACAAATTAACTGCTTTTGGAAAAACATATTCAACTGTGTTTATCAAAGCAAGGTCTCTATCAGTTACAATGACTTCAACTTCACCACTTGTAATCTGTTCTTTCAACATTTGTAGTGCCTACGCAAAGTTATCAGCACGCTCAGACTGTAGATATTTAAATCCCACGCAAAATGTCATTTCAGTAGATGCAACACCAATAATCTCAAGTAATGGCATTCGATACCTACAGGTCTTGTACGTGCTATCCATAATCAATACTATGTGAAAATTATTTACAAGAGTGATAGCGTCTAGATGGGCCTAAAATATGTCCCTCAACTCATCTGAACCATCTACTTTCCTGTATCGATAGATGTATTTGTCGCGTTCCATCAATGTCAAAAGATGATGCATTTATGTTATATTACCTCTAAGTGATGAGCGATATGCTTGACGTGCATTGTAAACTTTTTTTATTGTCGCCAAACATTCAGCGTTACGATCCTTTAGTGTCATCAATATGTTTCTTGGTTTTACTATGTTCTTCATCATATCACAAAGTACATCTTTCTTCTCATGAGACAATCGTCCTAAGAAAGAGTGACCAGTCAGGTTTTCGGCCTATTCGTGGTTATGGAAACCACATATTACATGCAGATACCATCCCTCACTAACACTTGATGGTGTTCCTTTCAATCTAAATAGGCATTCACATTTTCTAGTCCATGTACTCCTCACCGGTTTAGGATTCTTCCAAGGTCTATATTTACCGCTTCTTTCACAATCAAGAATTAATTTGGTCTTTATTCTTGGTTGTACTGTCGCAATTTCAGATCTAAAAATGACAACGACAATTTCATTTTCCCTTCCAACATTTCTAGCCCATTTCAATAAATCATCTCCGGTATCAAACATCATGTCGGTGCTAAACACATCAGTCAAATGAACCATAACAGGTTCATCTTCGTTGTTCATATCATTTTCAATTTTGAGTTCAACAGCATCATTCATTGCTTCAAAATCATCCTACATATCTTCAAAATCATGTTCCAAACCATTATGCATTTCCTCAAAATCAGGTTCCAAAACTTCATACATTTCATCATTGTTGTATCCCCCTTGTTCCGTTTATCTGCATCTAAAAAGGAACATATAAAAATTCAGGAATATGCTTACGTGAATTCAATACCAGGCAACTCAGTTAAAATGTGAAAGTTTTGCAAAGTTCACGTAGGCTAACATGTATCAGCTACGTGAACCCAATTCATGTAAGCTTGCGTGAATTGAGTTGACGTACATTCATAAGAAGTCTCTTGTCGTGCCTTCTGTCCCCAAAAATTGTCGTGTCTTTCGTTCCCATATCCTATTAATCCCCAGAAAGAAGAAAAAATAGAATCAGCTGCTACTCTGTTGCCTCCAGCCGTGTCTCTTAATACCAAAACCATATATTGATTTCAAAGATCAGGTACATTTTTCTTAATTCTATCAATTTGATGCACTTTGGTCTGAATAAAAAAAAAGGGCATATGTTCCTAATTCCATCAATTTAATATACTTTTCCCAATTCCATCAGTTATACCAATATAGGGTTGTTGATCGAAGTATACTAATCGTAGGTAGTGTAGTTATAGTTACTTGATCGAATTATATGAGTACAGGGCATATATTCTTTTATTTCAATTTTTAGTAATAGTAGACATGTGCATATGATTGAATTATATTACTAGACATATATTTAAAAATGAATCTACATCTAAAGAATTCAATTTTATTTAGCTATAATTAAAAGTGATTTACAATACGTATCATTTTAAATAAATACTATCAATTTCATTACATATATGCTATATATATGCTATGTGATTCTGTTTTATTTTATTTATTTATTTTTGGGTTAGTATATTTTTATACGCTATAATTTACAATTTATATGTTAATAATAAAGAGTCTACTTTTACTGTACATCTAATAGCTTTGTTATTTGATTTTAAATACATATTGAAGGTGCAAACACGAGAAGGGGGGTTGAATTGTGTTTGTACTACTTGAATTCTTTTTCTGTTTTTGATGATTATTAGAAATCTGAAATATAATCAAGTAGAGTTAGCAGTGGATAAAATAAAATAAACAACACAAGCATTTATCCTGGTTCACCATTAACTATGCTACATCCAGTCCCTTCAACTTGAAGGATTTTCCACTAATTCAAAACATTTAAATTACAACCGTACTACTGACCCTCCAAGTCAGTCTTCCCAAACAGTCTAACAATCCTAGACTTTTGAGGAACACAACACCTTGACTTCTCAAGTCAAGTCTTCTCCTACCAATCTGACAACCCCAGATTGCAGAAGGAATTACATTACCTTGAATCTAATTGATAAGTCACCTGCTACCTCTTTTGACTCTTCAGATTGTAGACTCTACTTCAACAATATAGATTTAACACAACTTGCTTCTGGAAAGCTGAAACTCACAATTAACCTCTCTGAAAACTCGAGTGTTTGCTTCTGGAAGTGTGTGACTCTTTTACTGATTTTCGATGCTAAGTCTTCTGTCTTGAGCCTCCTTTTATAGATGAATAATTAGGGTTTCTTCCATGCTTAAATTCGAGCTGAATCTGCCCAGATTCTCTTGCAAAAATAACTTGGCCAATCCTTTTACTGATAACGTATCTTTTTAGTTCCAGATTGCTTTTGAAAATTCTGTTGACCAATCTTGTTTCTTTTAATTTCAAACCATATCTTTTGAAGCTTCAGATTGAATTCGAATTTCTCCAAGTCTTCAGTAATTTTTGAATCAAATCCCCTTAATACTTTGATCAGATTTTTTATCAAAATTTAATCAAGTCTTCTTCGAATTTTAATCAAGTCATCACTAATTTTCATCATGATTAAATCTGGACCGTTTGATCTTCTGATCTCGACCACATCTGGACCATATAATCTTATCTTCCCCTATTAGGTGATCCTCTGATATCGGCCAACACTGGACCACATGATCTGATTTTCTGATCTTCTAATCTCGGCCAATACTGGGCCATATGGTCTGATCTTCTGATCTCGGCCAACACTAGGCCATGATGCTTAAATCTGGACCATTGATCTGAACATTTTCCCTCTAATCTGGACCAATTCTGGACTGGGTCTGGACTAATGATATTTTAATCTGGACATTTACCTTCTGATCTGGATCAAGTCTGGATTAAATCTGGACAATTATTTCTTCTGATCTGGACTTAGTTTTATACTCTGGACCATGCTATCTTCTGGTTTGGACCAAGTCATTTGTTCTTGACCAGTTATTTTCTGCTCTAGACCAAGTCTGGACTGGTTCTTATATTCACGACCAAACTATCTTCTGGTCAGGATTAATTCTGGACCAAGTTTGACTTATAATTTCTTCTGGTATGGACCAAGTCTCCCTTTGGCAGGTGTAACACCCCGAATTTAAAACACAGCGCAAGTGTATTTTTTTTTTTCAAAGTAAATAAAAAAAAGAATTTTCATAATTAATTCAAAAAGAATTAAAGTAAAATCTTCATTAATTCATTTCATAAAATAGTATGTCGTAATTTAATCGATGAACGTAATTAAATAATTTCATCATAAATATCACTAAGTACTTATCTTTGAAAATTAATAATAAACATTAATACATTTCAAAAGATCAGTGTCATATCATCTCAAAATAGAACACTCGGCCTGTGGCCCACTAAACAGTATCAGAGTGCGGAAGAAAACAGCGGAAAAGTCATACATTAATTCCCAAAATAAATTACATCCACCGAAAATCAAGACCCTATACAAAAGTCTACACTGATCATGCACTAAAGCTATAGTAGCACGGATTCCCTCCGCAGCCCATGCAAGTCTCGTCCGACTCCGCAGCTCGCCTCGACGTAACGTCTTCCTCCTCATCATATAGGGAAGGATTGGTCTCCTGCGAAGTCAGATCAATGTACAATCGGGGTCGCTTCGGTGGTGTCGGAATCTCAAAACAGTCATTGGATGTCCTAGATGGACCTGGAACATCATCTGCTACTAGCGTCGGTCTTTGATTCTCCCCTTCCACCTGTGTATCATGTGTAGCTCCTCCAGTCATCGGGTTAGGAGTCACCACACCTACTGTGGCCTCCGTCTCAACCCCTCTCGTCGGCTCCTCTGCGTCCTCAAAAATTTCGTGCGCCTCCAATACCAATCTGGAAGGTACAGGAAAGTCAATTCTCGCATAGGTGTGCTCCACATAGTCCACCACTCCGTTAGTCCTACAGGTCCTCTTCAATCTTCCCGTGTACGTGGCCCTGCTTGAGATGGGGTCGTATACCCAAGCAGTAGGCACGGAACGATCAATGAAATCGAACGACGTTTCCGTCGTCTGGGGACCCACGGGTGACATGGGTTTGGGGGGCATCTGAGGGCAAAACCTAATTTCCACAATAATAGTAAAGGGTCACCAATCGAAATTAACAATTAACACATAGCATTTATATCACAGTAACAAACATATCCATGGCATATCATATAACAATGATGATAAATAAGGATGCTCATTTTGAAATTTCATAACATGGATGCCTTTTCAAATAGCAACCAATTAATATGGAAAACATGTTGTAAGTACAACTAACACTTCAGCAATCACAATCATTCATTAGAAATTCAATTTTATAAAGTACTTACACACATCAATTTTCAATCATCAACATATATCCAAATCGTGACCCACCGGTCAATCACCCCGATGCAATATGTATATGCTCATGTATTCAACTTCTTGGAATTACCAAGGTGCAGTCGCTCACAGACCAGCACAATTTAAATATGTTTGACTTTAACGGCCCTCAAGACCAAGGTGCAATCGCTCAACAGATCAGCACTAGTGCAGTCGCTCAACAGACCAGCACTCGTGCAGTCGCTCAACAGACCAGCACGTTTTACATATACCAATGTACATTCGCTCAACAGACCAGTACCAGTGCAGTCGCTCAACAGACCAGCACTCGTGCAATCGCTCAACAGACCAGCACTCGTGCAATCGCTCACCAGATCAGCACGTTTTTGCGCATTTCAGGGTACAGTCGTTCAACAAACCAGTACCAGTGCAGTTGCTCAACAGACCAGCACTCGTGCAATTGCTCAAGAGATCAAAACGTTTACGCATTACTCTGTGGCCCATCGCGGGTACCACCTGACTATGCAGTGGATGAACATGCAATGTTTTCTCTTCACTGAAAACAGTATGCAACATCAGTAAAATTCAGCCTCTCCATCATTTTCCCAAAACATCTCAGCACAAATAATTTTATTATCATCACATCAATAATTAAACATTCAATCATCTCATCATTACCATTTCACATTTTCTCAAAACTCCATTCTTATTGTCATAAGTCCTCCCAATGTTTCCCCAACTCTTAAAATTCATAAAACAGTGTTTAAAACTGAGATTTCTGGAAAAACACGAATCCGTATTCGAATACAGCTTCCTTGTATTCGAATATAGAAGCCAAAACAGTGCAGAATCAACACTCTGTATTCGAATACAACTTCGTTGTATTCGAATACAGAGGCTGTCACAGTGCAAAAATCAGTATTTTCACAACATCAGTAGAGGTCTCAAAAGCTTCATCATTACCATTTCAAATTATCACAAAACTCCATTTTAATTTGTCACAAACCTTCCCAATGCTCCCTAACACTTAAAGTTTATAAAACAACGTTTAAAACTCTGGATTTCTGAAAAACACGAATCTGTATTCGAATACAGCTCCCTTGTATTCGAATACAGAAGCTAAAACTGCAATTTCAACGCTCTGTATTCGAATACAGCAAACTTGTATTCGAATACAGAAGACAAAACAGTGTATATTCAGAATTTTTCCCAATATCATTAAAGGTTTCAAGAACCTCATCATCTCATCTTCAAAACTATTTCAAAACTCCATTTTAAATCATTTCAACCTTTCCCAATGTTCCCCAACACTTAAAGTTCACATGACAGTGTCTGAAACTTGATTCTCTAGAAAAACACGAATCTGTATTCGAATACAGCTCCCTTGTATTCAAATACATAAGCAAAAATAGTGAAAATCAGCATCCTGTATTCGAATACGAGGGTGTTGAACTAATGTGATATGTTAAGTGATTACATGATATTCTTTACCTTATAAAATTGTTTGAAAGTTCATATATTTTTCTTGAAGAATTTCAATTTAAAAAAATCAATTTAAATATTAATTTGAGGTTTAGGGTGTCACAATTTATATTAGGACAATATATATATATATATATATATATATATATATATATATATATATATGAATAATTTTTTTATTATTATTAAAAAATTAAATTTCTTTAAGAAATCATATTAGTAGTAATTAGGCCAAATACTCTTTTGGTTTAATTCCTATCCAAACATTTGCAATTTTCAAAATCTAAAACCGTCTAGTATACTAAATTCTCTTTTAGTTTGATAATCAATAAAATTCAACTAAAAATAAAATATTAGCAATAAACACGCATTTATGCTAAATCCTCTTTGAAGGTTATGGAAAATATAAAAAATAAGGGTTTGAATTGTGTTTCACCATTTCTAAAAGATACTACAAATGCTTAAATTAAAATATGTTTTTCATCAAATCATTTAACTTACTATTAAAAACAGGTTTAGAGACAAAAAGAAGTTGAATCATAGAGAACATAGATAAGAGAAATAGAGAGAGAACACATAAATTTTTATACTAGTTTACAATATAATTGTTGCTACATATAGTTTTCCCCTTACAAAGAGATTTTTTCTCAGTATAGTTGATGACTTAATTCATTATTTCAATTAAAACATACAAGTATTGTTTACTCTGCCTCTTCAGACTTTGAGTATTCTTCTCTAGCCTCTCTAGGTTGTCATCGTTAGAACCCTTCTTCAACTTTATGGAAGCCTGTCATTGAAGTTCATGAGTGTTGTTGTACCTCTTCAGGTACCTCTTAGGGGTGAGAGAGTTGTTGCCACCATTGGACTGATTTACATCAATTCTAATTTGTGTCTGAATTGACACAAAGTCTGTTTATGAGATTCTAACTTTATTGAGAGGATGTTACATATCAAGTCATATATCAGTTCAAGTGTATGAAAACACTTTGACTAATTTACATGAATTCTAATAACTTTATTGAGAGAATTTTTCATTCATACTTTTCTTTTGATGTGTTCTTGGATTTTTTATAATTTCTTCTTAACACATTGCCTTTTTCATTCTTTCTTACACTTAATTGACTGGACAATTTCTTCTTAAATACACAGAAGAAGTGTTTGTTGAGAATGTTATCATTGGAAATCTTCAATCACTATTTAAGACAGACCAGTTTGTAAAATGTATCCATATATATCTTCATAATTGATTCTACGCATCTTCAATTAAGAAGGCAGATCTTACAAGATGTCATTATAAGAGGATATTACAAATACTTTCAGACAACTAACATATTCAAGATGTTGAGCAGAGGATAAACATATTTGTCTTCTTCAAAGCGTTGGCTTCCATAAGAGCATTGACTATTTAGAGTGTTGACTTTCTATCAAAGTCAGACTATAATTGAAGGTTCAAACACTGATACTGACTTTTTATTCTCCTTTTCAACTCCTTCTCTTTTCACTCTTTCTTTTCTTCTCTTCTCCTCTCATTTTCAACTTCTTCTTTATTCTCTCTTTCTTTTCTCCCTTCACATAGCCTCTCCTTTTCAACTCCTTCTTTTTTCACTCTTTCTTTTTCTCTCTTCATTTTTCTCTCTTCCTGTTTCCTCTCCTTTTCAACTTCTTCTCTTTTTCACTCTTTCTTTTTCTCTCTCCCTGATTCTTCTCCTTTTCAACTCCTTCTCTTTTCATCTCTTTCTTTTTCGCTCCTCCTTTCTTTTTATCTCTCCTTTTCTACTTATTTCTCCTTTTTTCTCTCTCTCTCTCCCCTTTTTTGTCATCAGCCAAAAAAGAGGTCCTACTATTTTTGTATTTTTTGTTTTTCTCTTTACAAATTACAGAAAGTAAAACAGAAAATAAAATTACAAGAAACTTAAAAAAAACTCCTAAGATGACTACTTGAGCTAGTCAGATATGGAGGTAATGCTGAGATGCTTCTTGATGAACTCGAACCTATCTTTAGGTAGTGCTTTGGTGAAGATATCAGCCCATTGATGATCAGTGTCCACAAACTGGATGCTTAAAGTCCCTTTTTGAACATGGTCTCTAATGAAAAGGTGTTTTATTTCAATGTGTTTGGCTCTAGAGTGTAAGATAGGGTTCTTGGTTAGGTTTATGGCTGAAGTGTTATCACAGAACAAAGGGATATTGGTTTCAAAGATGTTGTAATCTTCAAGTTGATGTTTCATCCAGAGTAACTATGAACTGCATCCGGCTGCTGATATATACTCAGCATCAGCTGTTGACATGGCAATGGTGCTTTGTCTTTTGCTTGACCAAGAGATCAAATTATCACCTAAGAAAGTGCAATTGCCACTTGTACTTTTCCTTTCCAGCTTGTCTCCAGCATAGTCGGAATCACAAAAACCTCTTTGTTTGTAGGTGGGGGTTTTCTTGTATAACAAGGTAAGGTTGGTGGTTCCTTTAAGGTATCTCAAAATTCGTTTGACAACAGTTAAATGGGATTCCCTAGGGTCAGCTTGAAAACGGGAGCAGACACTAAACAAGATGTCAGGTCTAGAAGCAGTTAAATAAAGAAGGGATCCAATCATACCTCTGTATGTTTTCTGGTCTACCTTTTGGCTGGTTTCATCTTTCTCAAATGAGCAGGTTGGGTGCATGGGGGTGGCCATAGGCTTACATTCACTCATTTTGAACTTTTTAAGAAGTTCTTTTGTATATTTAGATTGGTGAATGAGTATACCTGATTTACCTTGGTGAATCTGAATTCCAGGAAGAACTTGAGTTCTCCCATCATGCTCATTTGGAACTCTTTCTGCATTAGGTCAGAAAACTCTTTGCACAAAGTGCCATTAGTCGATCCAAATATGATATCATCAACATAAACTTGAATAATCAAAATATCATTTTTAATGGATTTCCTAAATAGAGTATTATCAATTTGGCCTCTATTAAATTCATTCTTAAGCAGAAAGTTACTAAGTCTGTCATACCATGCCCTTGGTGTTTGTTTTAAACCATATAAAGATTTTTTAAGTTTAAAAACATGGTCTGGAAAATCAGAATTTTCAAATCCATGGGATTGTTTGACATAGACTTCCTCACTTATATAGCCATTTAAGAATGCACTTTTAACATCCATTTGATACAGCATTATATCATGATTAGCAGCAAATGATAAAAGAATTCTAATTGCTTCTAACCTGGCCACTGGAGCTACAAGTCTGGCTTTGTTCCTTACCACTTCACCTTTTTCATTAAGTTTATTCCTGAACACCCACTTGGTTCCAATAATGTTTTTATTTGGTCTAGGTACCAGATCCCACACATCATTCCTTTAGAATTCATTCAGCTCTTCTTGCATTGCAAGTATCCAACCTTCCTCTGCCAGAGCCTCATCAACATTGCTTGGTTCAATTGTTGAGAGTAAACCAAACAGACTGGTTTTTCTACTTGATGATCTGGTCTTTAAAGGTTCTGCTGCACTGCCAATAATGAGAGATTCTGGATGTGAAGACTTGTACTTCCATCCATTCTTTCCCTCTGGCTTGTCTTCAGAGTCAACATGTTCTTCTTCATCTTGATCTTTCTCAGATTTTGCTGTTGGTTCAGCTTCTGGTTCCTGTGCCTCTGGTTCACCTGCAATTTCCTCATCTTGCTTTGACTTTTCAGAGTCAAGCTGTTTATCATCAAACTTAATGTGGATTGATTCTTCCACAGTGTTAGTTTCTTTGTTAAACACTCTATAATCTTTTGATCTCTCAGAGTAGCCAATAAAGATACACTTTTGGGATCTAGAATCAAACTTAGCTAGGTTATCTTTAGTGTTCAACATAAAACAGATGCAGCCAAATTGCTTAAAGTAGGAAATATTGGGTTTCTTACCTTTCCATAGTTCATAGGGAGTTTTATTTAAGATGGACCTGATGTAGACTCTATTCTGAATGTAGCAGGCTGTGTTGACAGCTTCTGCCCAAAGGTAGGTGGCAACCTTCATATCATTCAACATGGTTCTGGTCATCTCCTGCAATGATATGTTCTTCCTTTCTACCACTCCATTCTGTTGAGGTGTTCTGGGGTATGAGAAGTTGTGAGAGATGTCATTCTCATCACAGAATTCTTCAAAATACTTGTTCTCGAATTCACCTCCATGATCACTTCTGATGGTTATGATCTTAATACCCTGTTCATTCATAACTTGCTTACAAAAAGAAATAAATACTTTGTGAGAGGCAGAAACACATTTTTTAGTTTTAAAAGAGCTTTTAGTTTGTTTACCTCTTTGACATGCTTCACACAGAATCTTAGTTTTGGAACTTACCTTGGGAAGCCCTCTTACCAACTGGAGTTTGCTCAACTCGGATATAAGTATAGGGTTTGCATGCCCTAGCCTCTTGTGCCAAATCAGATTTTGCTCACTTACAGATAATAGGCATTTAACCTGTTGCTTAGCAAAACTGGACAGATCAATTTTATAAACATTATCCTTCCTAGTGCCAGTAAATAAAACCGACCCATCAAGTTGACTAACAACTTTGCAAGTTTTTTGATTAAAAATAACATCATAGTTGCAATCACTTAATTGACTTATGCTTAGAAGATTATGTTTTAGCCCTTTAACCAACAGAACATTTTTAATAGAAAGGGAAGAAGAAGTGTTACCAACAGTTCCTGTACCAATAATCTGACCTTTCTAGTTTCCTCCAAAGGAAACTTTGCCTCCATTCTTCATAGTCAGATCCAGAAACATAGATTTATCTCCTGTCATGTGCTTGGAGCAACCACTGTCAAGATACCAAGTTTTGTGTTGCTGATCGGACCTTGCCTTTTCTCTGTTAGAGTCAGACTCAGATTCAGACTTATCTTCTGTTCGAGCCATTAGAGCCAGTTCTTCTTCTGGCCTGTTTGACCAGTTTCCTTGATTCTGCTTTGGTTGATAAACCATGTTCCTTTGATGATTCTGGAACATGTTTTGATTCTGGTAATTTTGGTGAATCTAGTGATTCTGATAAGCTTGATGATTCTGGTGATTTGGGTGAATTTGGTGGTTCTGATGAATTTGGTAATTCTGGTGATTCTGGTAATTCCTGATCTGATTCTGGTTCCCGTGTTGATTCTGATTCTGGTTCCAGAGTTGATTCTGGTTCCAGTTCTTGTGCTTCTGATACTGATTCCAGTTTTGGTTTTGGTTCCAGTTTCTGTGCTTCTGATACTGGTTCTAGTTTTGGTTCTGGTTCCAGTTCCTGTTTTGATTCTGGTTCCAGTTTTGATTTTGGTTCCAGTTTTGGTTCTTATTATGATTCTGGTTCTGGTTGGGTTGACCAGACCTTCTTCCATCAGACTCAGATTGCCATTGTCTTGTTGTAGCAGGAACATAAACCTTCTTCTGCTTGTGCATTGCCAACATCCATTGTCCAGGCACCATTGTTGGTGTCTCCTTCTTGTTGCTCAGAACATCTGCAACATAGACAATTTGATCTTTTGGTACCCAGAGCTGATTGGGTCCAGGTTTGTTAGTCTTAACAGCTCTCTAATCTTGTTCAGATTTTACCATTGGACAAGATAGTTCAGAGTGACCATTCTAAGCACAAACAATGCATAAAACATCATAATGAACAGCTTTACTTTCAGTAATTGTTTTTGTAAAACCAATACCTCTCTTTCCAGTGTTATTGTTTCCATAAATCATAGATGCATATTTACTTCTTTCGATTCCATTAGAAATAAAGTTTTGAAAAAATTGTTCATCCATATCAGATTCATAAATAGTTTTGGAAGTGGAACAAGCATTGCTTTTGAGAGTTTGGTTTTCAGATTTGAGTCTTGCAACTTCAGTTTTAAAATCCTTGTTTTCAGTTGCATACTCAGAATTTTGATTCTTTAAAACTTGGACTTTTTTGGTCAGATTTTCTTATCTTCCCTAAGAGTTTTCATTTTTAAAGACATCTTATTATTTGCATTTAAAAAATCTTTTAAAGTATCAATTAACTCAGATTTAGAGAGATCAGAAAATACCTGATCGTCTTCATCTTCTAAATCTGTTCCATAGCCTGAACTGTATCCAGAACTTGAGTTGGTATGAGCCATCAGAGCCAGAATTGCTTCCTCTGATGTGCTTCCAGACTTGCCTGAATGACTGCTTCTATCATTCTTCCTTCTGCCTATTTTCCTTCTTGAATTTGTGCCTTTATGTAGTCTAGAGGCAGACCTGATGTGTGCCATCTTTGCTGTTTCTGCCTCTTCTTCATCAGACGATTCTTCCTCTGATTCTGATACATCCCGGGCTGCCATCAGACCCTTCTTTCTGAATCTGGAACTCTTCTTGTGTTGTTTGCCTTTTTCCAGATTTGGACATTCTGACTTAATATGTCCAGGTTTATTGCATCCACAACAAACAATACTCTTCTTGTCAGATTCTTCCTTTCCTTTATTGTTATGTTTCTTCTTGAAGCTTCTTCTCTTCCTGTTTTCCCAGATCTTAACCATCTTTTTGGTTAAGTAAGCCATATCATCACAGTCACTATCACTATCCTCTGATTCTGATGCTGCCTTTGCAGCTTTCTTCTGTTTCGACTTCAGAGCTAGATTCTTCTTCTTAGGTTCATCTGCATTCAGCTCTATGTCATGAGACCTAAGGGAGCTTATCAGATCTTCAAGCTTCAAGGTATTCAGATCCCTAGCTTCCTGTACTGCAATAACCTTTGGTCTCCATTTGGCTGGTAAGCTTATGAGGATCTTCTTTACATGATCTGCAGTGGTGTACCAGAATTTGGAATCTGTTGAACATTGCTTCAATGTCTTCATCCTCTTCCATCTTGAACAGCTCATACTGTTTGACTAGTATGTTAGCCCTAGCTTCTTGAACCTGCTGGCTTCCTTCAAAGGTCAGAACCAGACTGTCGAATATGCTCTTTGCTGTTTCTTTATCTGTGCATCTGTCAAATTCCTTGAATGTGATGGCACTGATCATGATGTTTCTGGACATGTGATGAAGTTTGTATAATCTGCTCTGATCTGGTTTCATATCATCCATGTCTAGTTCTTTAGTTGGATCTTCTGGATCAGTAGGTGCAGTGTATCCTTTGACTACCATCTTCCATAATTCAGGATCTTGAGATATGAAGAAACTTCTCATTCTGTCCTTCCAATACTCAAACCTTTCTCCATCAAACAGTGGTGGTCTGTTGATGTTGCCTCCCAGTTCATCTCTAGATTTTGCCATGTTGAACCCCTTGGACCTTTCCTCAAACACTGTTAAGTGCTCAGCCTTGAGACCGAGCTCTGATACCAATTGAAGGTGCAAACACGAGAAGGGGGGTTGAATTGTGTTTGACTAACTTGAATACTTTTCCTGTTTTTACATTTTTAAAACAAAACTTGATGTATGAATAAAAATAGAGTTAGCAACGGATATAAAGTAAAAATAAAACACAGAATTTATACTGGTTCACCGTTAACGAGGCTACGTCCAGTCCCTTCACCTTGAAGGATTTCACTAATTCAAACTTTGAATTACAACAATTCCACTGACCCTCCAAGTCAGTCTTCTTAAACAGTCTAACAATCCTAGACTCTTGAGGAATACAGCACCTTGACTTCCTAAGTCAAGTCTTCTCCTGCCAATCTGACTACCCCAGATTGTAGAAGGAATTACAACGCCTTGAATCTAATTGCCAAGTAATCTGCTACCCCTTCTGACTCCCTCAGATTGTAGACTCTACTTCAACAACTTAGATCTAACACAAAGGAAAGAAAATAACACGAGTGCTTGCTTTTTGAAAGCTGGAACTCACAATTAACCTCACTGAAAACTTGAGTGTTTGCTTTGGAAGTGTATGACTCTTTTGTGATTTTTGATACTAAGTATTCTGCCTTGAGCCTCCTTTTATAGATGCAGATTAGGGCATCTTCCAAGCTTAATTTCGAGCTGAATCTTGTTGGATTCTCTTGCAAAAATATCTTGACCAATTGGGCTTCATTTAAATAAAAAAACATATCTTTTTTAAGCTTCAGATTTTCTTTCAAAAATAACTGGCCAATCATGTCTTTAGTTTCTTCCCGCCAACAGCTCCTGAATTCCACAATACTCCACTTTAATGATGTGATCCTATGATTTCGGCCAACCTTGGACCACACTTTCTAATCTTCTGATCTTCTGATCTTGGCCAACACTAGGCCATGGTCTGATTTGCTATGATCCTCTGATCTCGGCCACTGCTGGACCACACATTCTGACCATCTGATTTCGGCCAACATTGGGCCATATACTCAAATCTGGACCATTGATCTGAATATCTTCCCTCTGATCTGGACCAATTCTGGACTTGGTTTGAATTAAACTGAAATTAAATCTAGACAAATAATATTTCAGTCTGGGCATTTTACCTTCTGTTTTGGATCAGTTCTGGATCAAATCTGAGATCATTTCTTCTGGTATGGACTTAGTTTCATACCCTTAACCATGCTATCTTCTGGTCTGGGTCAAATCTGGATTAATTCCTTTGTTCTTGACCCATTAATTTACCCTCTGATTAAGTCTGGATCAAGTCTGGGCTGTTTATCATTTCACTGCCAGGCCATCTTCTGGTCAAAATAACTTCTGGATTAAGTCTGACATTTGATTCCTTCTGGTCTGGATCAAGTCTCCCTCTGGCAGGCTTCCTTCTGGTTTGGTCCAGGTCTCCTTCTGACTTTGCTTCCTTCTGACTTTGCTTCCTTCTGATATGGACCAGCAAAGATATCTTCTGGTGATGTTTTGACATCCTGGAGTATCTTTTGGTACCTTCAGGATTCAATCTCTGGAACCCTTTGATCTTCTGCTTCTGATTACTTCAACTGCTGGTGGCATTTGATTTAATAATTCAAGGTACAAAATAAGATTACATTGAGTACTTTTGTAAACATCAAAATCCTAAGACTTAGAACCAACTTGGTTCCAACAATAATGCTTGTCACGATTATCAGGGGCAAATGACCATTTTGCTTGTCACGATTATCAAGGCCAGACGATCATTTTGATTGACACACTTATCAAAGGTAGAACATTCAGATCATTGCTGGCATTAATGGATTCACCTGAGGTGTGTTTGGGAGCGCGTTCATTAGAGTCAGACACAAATTTAGTAGTTTCTTCATAGTCACTATGAACTTTATTTAGTAGATTCTTCTTTCTTTGTTCATTAGAGGATCTAGCTTATACCAGAACAATGACTTGTATTTCTTTTGCCTTTAACACTTTGACCCGAACTACATATTGCAATACTTCTTATTGCTATATTATGACTGGCTCTATTATTAAACATAATTACTTGTTTATTAAATGATAATATTCTTTGTGTTTAGAAACACTTAGATTATTATTTATAACTTACTTGTAATTTATGCTACCTTAAAATAGATAGGCATTAATATAAATCTTTGTCTTTTAACTTAATTTGTACACTTAGAAAATATAGTTCGGAGATAATTATTTCTTATTTGTTATTATCAAAATATCAACTAGAGTATTATAACTAAAACTATTTTTGCACTAACACTCTTTTGGTTAGGCCACTATAAGCAAAATGTTCCAAATCTTAAAACTTATAAACGATGGCTGCGTCAAATTCTCTTTTGGTTTGGTCATTACAAATTTTAATAAAAATAACTTTAATAAATACAAAAAATATTGAACCAAATTCATTTTTGGTTCGGTCACTCTTCAAATTTTAAAGTCGATATTACACTAAATCCTCTTTGTTTGGCCATCGCAACATTTCTTGTAACTAAAACACAAATTCTGAAAATAACAATAATGATTGTGTCAAACCTACTTTTAATTCAGTCGGTATGCCATAAATTAATTAATAATTTAAAATACACCAAACAACAAATATTTTCTACCAATCAAAAACTACACAGTCATTGATTTTTTCATCGCATTTAAAGATATTTAAAAGCATGAAACAATTCATAACAAATGCAAAAAATTAATATTTTTTAAGTTTTTAATTTCTTATTTTTTATTAAAATGGGAAAATAAATATTTTAAAAATTAACATAGAGTTGTAGAATTAATGAGGTAATCATCTCCCGTATTCAAATTTAATGAAAAAGACTAATTTTTTTAAGAAAGGATTTTAAATTTTTTTCTAACTAAATAAATAATTAATTACAATTTTAATCTATTTATTTTTATTGATTTTAAAAATCAATTCTCCTATTTCAATTTTGATTGTTTCCAAGTCGTTGAAAGGAAAACACATTATTGAATAAGAAAACAAAATGGTAGTAGTTTAAACAATTCCAAAGTTATGGTATCTATCTTTGGCGGGAAACAAGAATCCTTGGGAGGATAAATTAATCTCCTTATTCCGCATTCGCCACATTACTTTGCCCCTTTACGTTTCCTCTCAATGAATGGTTATGATCATTATTGACCCATCAAAACCATTTAATCCCCTCATCTTCCTTCATTCAATTCACTTCACTTTCTTGATTATTAGTCTCCTCCCATTTCTTCCTCATTCCAAAATCAGCACCAATACTGTCATCCATCGCCCTTCCAACTCCCTCTACTCTCAACCAAACCATGCGGCTCAAATACGGTGTAGACAAGTACAACATGCCTCCAGAAGGTTACACCTTCCCTAAATTCATAAACAAACAAACCCAAAACAAGCATGATAACCTAATCAAACACAGAAACTTTCACCTTGAATTGGGGTTCCGTCTCAACAACAACGAGCCCTCATACGGTCTTCCAATCAAATTAGCATCAACAATTGACAAACACAACTGGAAAACTTTCGTCAACCACTCTGGTAACCCCTACGCATCCGTAGTTCGAGAATTCTACTCTTGCATTCTTGAACGAAAACAAAATTTTGCTATAGTAAGAGGTGTTCGTGTTTGCTTTACACCAAAAACCCTAAATTTTCACTTTAACCTCATCAATGATATAAAATGTGATGATAATGATGATGTAGTAGACGAGTATCAATATTTTAAGAATACTGTGTCTGAGGAGAAGCTTAGTTTTATTATGAAAACCCTAACTGTAAAAGGTACTAATTGGAAAACAGAAAAGGGTAAAAACGTTTGGAAGATTCCATTTTTAGCACTTAAGGCTATTCCTAAGATTTGGTACCGATTTATTTGCACTAAGCTTTTGCCGAATTCAAATTTTCAAAGTGTTGATAGGGATAGATTGTTGTTGCTTTATTGTGTTGTGGAAGGGTTTAGTATCGATGTAGGTAAGATTATATATGATGAAATTATTGCTTGTGCTTTTAAGAAAAAGAAGAAGGAAAGGTTGTTGTTTCCTTCACTTATTAGTGATTTGTGCGTTAGAAATGGGGTGCGTGTAGAGGATGATGATGAGGTTGTGATTAATCAAGAAGCTATACACTTATGCGATTTAGAAGGATTTTTCGAAGACGAAGATATGGATAGTAAAAGAGAGGCATTTGTTGGAACTGAGGAGGAACAATTTGTTGGAGGTGATGAAGCTTTTGTTAGAAGTGTGATATTTCAGCATATGCAACAAACTAAGAAATTTTGGGTCTTTTTCAAAGAGGTGTTTCATTACGAAAGGAAAATGTTTGAGTTGAAATTTGAGAAGAAAGTTATGAACCCCCCTGAGTTTCCAGATGAAATCCTACAACCTTTCGTGACAGATCCTATGCATGAAAAAGGAAAAAGTCGAGCCACGGGAGAACCAGGACTTGATTCGTTTGCGCAGGGTGGTGATGATGAGGATTCAGAGAAAAAAGAGGGTAGTGACCAAAAAATGAGTGATGTGGAGTATGATTGGAGTCCTCCTCCACCTCCACCTCCACCTCCACAATCACCTACCAAAGCCAGCACTAAAACGAAAACTACTCCAAGTGTATCTGACATGCAAAACAAAAAGAAGAGGTCTTCTGTGGATATCAATACAAATGATTCCAAGCATGATGGAAATGGAAATGAAGAGGATGTGATTGGCGTTGAAGAAGCTCAGCCATTTGGGAAAGGTAAAAAGAGGTACAAGACTACAGTTGGCCGAAGGACCAGCTCCAGGCTCAGTGCTAAGAACTAGGTTCCAGTATCTCATAATATTGTAACTTGTAGCTATTGTTGTGATATTACTCTTCTAACCCTGCCCTGTTGTTTTGTATTTGGCAGTGTTGTCAAATAGCGGCGATTGCAACGCAATAGCATAGCGGATTTTCTTGAATCCGCCATTTTCCAACAATGCTATCCACTATCTCACATAGTGGGTTTTTGGTTGTATGCTATTGATAACCTTGATATTTGGTAACTATTTTCTTAGTTTGTGAGTTTGTGAGTGTCTACTGTCCTACGTTGTGTAAATCTTGTCTCAAACTAAGCCTGTTGCTATGTTAAAGTGCTCATGTTCTGTTTTGGGGAGGGATCAGTTTGATAAAATGTTTGGTAAAAGGTATTAGTCAGTGTGGTTTCTGTAGGATTCTGACCTTGTGGAATGATTGTTCTAAAAAATTCTAAAGTAATCTGATCCCTAAGGGAAGGGCCAATTCCTGTTGACTTCAAACATCTTGCCAAAAGAAGTTTCTTGAACTCAAGGCTAAGCCAAGTCTATTTAATTGAACCCTATGATTGTTTCTCAGGTTCCCACTTGTTTGGAAATTTATTTAAATTATTAGTAATTACAGGAAAACTGGTGTGATATAATCCTCCTCCATTTGAGGTATAGAACTATTAATTTATTTGATCTTACATCTTATGACTTCAGATTTTACCATTGTCTAAACTCTAAACACAAGATTAGATAGTAGGTAATATAATTTTTATTTACACGAAATTTATCTAAATTTTAGATATCATTTTTATGCATTATTATTAGTTAGAAAACATTTTACATCTGTTTTCAATGATGTGATCGCACAATTTTAATGAATTTTATACTAGATGTAACCACGATTTGAAGTTTCATTAAATGAAGTGTTTAACAAAATGGTATGTGATGTTCATCAATATTAAAGACTATTTATGGGAAAAGTTATGTCTACTTGACATTTTTTTATTTATGAGCAGAGAAGGTTGTAATGCCAGCATGCATATCTTAACACAACTTAACAATTATTTGACATCCATGACTAGTATGCTAAGAAAGTAGAGATTTTCTGTCAAAGTTCTCAACTATGTTTCTCAACTATGTTTCTCAACAGCAAAATAAAAAGGAAAAACGAAAAAACATAACAGAAGTAATCAGTTAGATATGTTGGAAGCACCATTCCATAAGGATTGCACAGTTCCATGATACATTGGCAATGACCTCTCTTCTGATGACTCCAAGTTGGGTAATCTATTGATGTTAGAAGAACACAAGTAAGTGTTACTGTTGTCAATATCAAAAAACCCTCCAATTCCCTCTTGATGGTATTTCAATTCAACTTCTTCTTCATCTTCATTAGAAGAATTAAGATTTCTCTGCATTAGTTCTCTAAACACTGAGGATTTTAGGAGAAGTCCTAATGCTGTTGGTGATGATGGCTTATTGCAAGGACTTAAAGGGGTCATAGACTTGCAAAAGTCTTGCTTTTTTGTATTTTCAACTTCACTTGCAGGGAATGGATTAATGTTGGAGTTGGATATTTCAATGTTTGCTCTTGTTTGGATGGAATTAGAGGCTGCAAATGGTTGAGGGTCTGTGCTTGGCTTTTGATGCTCTTGTGAAGTAGTAGAATGTGCTCCTGGCCTTAACCATCTGATGTAGGTGCTCAAGTCAAAGTTTGTCACTGCATTAATTCCTCTGTATTCAATTGCTGCAATATCGTATGCACGAGCTGCTTCTTCTTGTGTACCTTTATAGACGAAGAAGATATCGATCAGTTGATCACATATATCTGTTATCTGAGGACCCTGAATCAATGCAGTTGGAATTTATGCAGTCACTATCTAACCTGTTACATAAAGATCAGAAACCTCATATTCTAATTTCACCGAATCTCATTTAAAACACCAACTTAGAATATGAATTATCTGATCTTCATCAAAGCCCGATATATGTTGACTGTAGTGACTGCATGGTGTTTTGAGTGCATCAAGTTTGAACTTGGAAAACTCACCGTAAGTCCCAAGGTAGAGGTACTTGTTGCCGAACACTCTCCCAATCCTTGCTTCCCATCTTCCATTGTGATGGTGCCTGCAGTAAGTTTTCTTAGTTAAAATCTTAGCATTATGTTTTCTTTTTTGTTATAATTAGAAGGCAGAGATTGATTGCACAGGATCGAACATGTTTCACCTTGCTACTCCTCTATATTTTGATACACCTCTTGAAAAACCACTGCTCCTCCTATAAAAATAAAAAATAAAAATAAAAAGGATAAAGAGCTTGCAAAAAATATCAAAAAACCTTGGTGACAGTTTTTTTAGAAAAAAAATAGATCTACCTTCTTAATGAAGCAAGATACTCTTCTTTGGTCATAGTTATCATTATCTCAATTTCTTTATCATAATCAGATACCTATAAAAACATGATAGTTTGAGGTATGGATATCAATTACAAAATAAAAAATCTGCAATTCTAGTACAAAAGAATAACATACAGGG
Organism: Cicer cuneatum; assembly: GCA_037974295.1. Classification (NCBI taxonomy): domain Eukaryota; kingdom Viridiplantae; phylum Streptophyta; class Magnoliopsida; order Fabales; family Fabaceae; genus Cicer; species Cicer cuneatum. The sequence goes on along the minus strand of JBBPBO010001985.1, from coordinate 31,385,274 downwards.
AAATTTGTAAACGTTGATGTTCCCCAATACTTTAGTGCAGCTAAATCATAAGCTCTAGCAGCAGCTTCTTCATCATTATAAGCTCCTAAAAAATCAACAGTGAAACCCAAAAAGTAAATTTCTACTTTGTCATGTTATTAAGAGAATATGCTGTTGGAGTCAAACAGTTGAGGTACTTACCCAAGTATACTGCTCCATATCAACAAAGCAGCAAATCCACATTCACAAACAGAATCACAATGCAATGGAAAAGGTGTTAGCAAATAAAAACATAACAAAAAAACTAAAATTATTGATAAAGTAGTAGTAATGATCTTGTGCAAGAGCATGAAATGACAAGAATTACAGGCGTAAAATTATGTCACGTACCATTAAATGAAAGACTTTTCTTAGAATATTAATCATGTCTAGTTATATTTGATCAATTTTTCACATTATAACATGTTTAAAAAAGGAAACTTATGATATAGAGAAATAATAAATTAAGAAAATTGTAAAAATTAAACTCTTTTTAAATTCATTTTTAGCCAATGAAAGTGAAGTAAAACTATGTATTCAAAATCTACCTTGCTTTCCTTTTTTCTTTTGAGTAGGATTCCACGTCCCTTTATCCCATAAATGAGCTTCATACCTTCCCGTCCATCTATGTCTGTTGCACACGACAACACATAATTAGCTTCAAATAAGAAAACAACGAACCTTGATCCTCTACAGCCAATGTTATGGTGCAGCTGATTATAGTTTGTTAGAATAAGAGAGAATAATCTCTCTTAATCTAATAGTCTATAGTGGCTCCACTATAAAGTCAACTGTAAAGGATCCAATTTGTTTAGAAAACAACCATTAACATCAAGAAAATGTTCAAAACATCACATGCCTGCTAACACCCCTAAACCTTGAGCTTCTCTTCACAGTGGTTGCTGCAGTTGATGCATTACCGCTTAGTGGCTGCTGTTCTTCTGATAAATTACCTTGTTCATTCCCTCCTAACACTGCAATAGACGAATCTCTTCGCCGCCTTTTGACACTTTTTGTTGTTGCAATAGAATCAGCATCCAGCATGAGCAATCTATGACTTCTTGGACTTAGTTCAGATTTCACAAGAGCAAGATCCATGATCACTTTTCTTTGCAGCCAAAGCTAATAAACTAACACTGTAATTTACTTAGAAAAAATATATATCTATATGGTTCATGTTGTTACTTTACTTATATAAGCTAGAAAAAACTTCTTTCATGCTTATGTTGTCCTTTTGTTGTTTTAACTTCATTTGGGAAAAAAGACAGAAATGTCGATGATAAACATTACCATAAAACAAGTTTAGTTTTGCCAGCATCATAAAAAACCAAGAGTTTGCAGAAAATAGCTTATTAATTATTAATATTGTTGATGTATAAACACAATTATCCAGTTTAATGTAAAACAAGTTTTGCTGAGAACTATCCATAACATTGCTTTTGATAAAACCGAAGTCTACAAAAGTTTATTGTATTTGGAATTTGGTCACTTCCATGCATTATAGAAATATAGAAGTTAAATAAAAAAATGACTCTGCGGAGAATTTTACAATGTAACCCCTAAATGGTTAAGATTCTATTGAAATCATGTGAGAAAGAATTCACATGAAAAATTAACCATTATTTGTTTATCGTTTGAACCTTATTAGGAATCAACAAAACGAAAAGGGATTTACCTAATCTATTATTAGAAATCATGTTTAAAACAGATAAGGGTTAAAAAGAGTAAACATACGTCATTTTATGTCATTTTATGTTAATTTTGTAATGGTAATTTAATATTTTATTTTTGGTTTCTATGAATTAATACTCTTTTTCTTTGGTTTGATTCCTTAAATATATGTTTTGTGTTATTTCATTATTGTTTATTTTAGTTAGTATATAAGATTTATTTTCTATTTTTTTTTTTGTGACATATTTATTTGCGAATCAAAACATTTAGAAAATGAGACCAAAGGGTTTGGCATGTTCTGGAGAATGAGTCCAAAATGTCCATTTAACAATTTTTTTGGTTTTGTTTTTGGGGATAATCACATACAAGCGATTCTGTCGTCTGTGGTATAAGTGCACAATATAATGTGTCAATAACGAACGTTGTTAAAAGTGAATGCCTCGTACATGTCGTCCATAAAGAATAGTTGCTTTATAATATTAATAGAGTTTATTCTCTCCGCGATGCTAAATAATAAAAGAGCTGTAATTCCTATGGAATAAATCAGTAAGAGAGGTCCTTAAATCAGTATTGTAAATTCCTTTATAAAGTAAGTGTTTAGTAAGCTTAAGATATTTTTTTAATTAAAAAAACATGTACATGGTTCTAAAATGTATACCGGCAATTTTGGAAGATAAATTAATGTTTTTTTTTACTGTGATAAAAATTTCTACTTATGCTCCCGAATAATGCTGGTTGGGCTACAATCAAAGAACGAAGTTGATTTCATTCTCCAAATTCTAACTCGTCCGAGTGATGAGGATTGCCTTTCACTTGTCTAGGATGATTGCAACACTATGGTTATGTCTTATGTCATGGATTGTGAATTCCCTCGATCAATAAACTTCCCAAAGCATCATATGGATGGATTCAACTAATGAAATTTGGAAAGAACTAAAAGATAGATACCATGAAGAAGATGTATTCCACATCTCTAATCTACAAGAGGAAATTTACTCCGTTCGTCAAGGTGATTCGACGATCACAACTTATTTCAAAAAATTAAAAAAGCTTTGGCAAGAATTAGAGAATATTTTCCCTGTATGTGATGAGATCTTAAGATAAACTCTCTTTACAAGAATAATTGATTTAATAATGGAATAAAAAGAATAAAATCAATATTGGTTAAAAATGTCATTTTCATAGGTGATGACGTGTCTGCCTTGTTTTGACTATATCTGAAGCTCTATATGTCTGATTAAAGTGACATTTGATTCGTTAAGAAGCTTAACGAACTATCTACAATTTATATTTTAGAATGATGACCAAGTTGAACTTCTATCATGGTAAAAAATGAGCTGAAATTTGACCACAAGTTTTTGGTGTTATAAATGTTTTATGGGGTTTGTTAGAATAATAACTAAATAAAATAAATATGCACAAACAAAAATAAGTAACTGAAAAAATATCTTTTGAATTTTCTCTGATTGTTTTGTAACTATTTATCTTATCCAAGGTTTTCTCCAACATTTGAGGGGGTATTGGGGTTCCTTTGAGGGGTTGTGGCGATGCTAAGACCTTTGGTCTCCATTTTCATGTATTCGGGATGGTGAACTCTAGCTTATCGACCTCCCGTTCTACAATTGAAGTTATGATTTTGGTTACTCGGTTCTTCTTGAGATAGTTCTAGGGGAGTTCGACTTCTGGTGACTTCCATGTTGATGGTATCTTGAGGCCTAGGTAAATTATATCAGGTCCCACATTGGGTGTCAATGTTCCTGTATGAACACAAGGAGAATGATTATCAGAATCGAAGATGTGAACCTAGGTCTGATACTTTGATCTCCATGCCACTACTTGTACGCTCATTATCCCTTCTAGTATGCTTCATCTCCAAGATACTCTGATGCCAAAGTAAGGCAAGGTGTATGCAAGTTATAAATGAGAGGTGGAATTATTTAGTGATCATACCTCATAGGTGAACCCCCTATTTATAGTAGTTTTAAACTTTAGCGTGCTCTTGTTTGTTGCTATTACTCCTTAGATGATTGTTGAGGTCATTGGAATGTTGGTTATGCGCTTTGCATATATGAGTGGCCGAAACAAGTGGAGATCCGTATTTTATTCAAATGAGTCTCCCGATATGCATAACGGCAGAAGTACATCGGTCCTACTAGGATCTTTATTTGCTACTTGTGTTTATCTATTTAGATGATGTTGGGGACAACCTCTGCGCCACATCATCATTTGTAACCACTCGTTTTACGTCAGATATGTCCTTAACGGAATTAAGTCAATGGACCTATCTTAGTTTTCCAATGCGGATCTCTGTGGTGTTTAGATTGAGCCTCTTGGGCCTATACCATTACATAAGTATCCAGTAAAAAGTTATTGAGTAGTATAACACTACTAAGGTGTAGCACTGGTGTAATTTGATCTCATTAGGAATCAAATTACCCCAATGTTACACTATTCAATAGCATTTTAATCGATATAAATTTTACAAAATCCATATTTGAATTGAAAGTTTATATCATATAGATGATTCATGTACAATTTTAAAATCATTTGATTGATGATTGAGACTCATAAAAATTTAAATTGGATGTATCCCACTTGGTTCGGTTTGTTGCTTTTTTTAAAAGAAAAAATTTGGACCATTTTCTCAATTTGTGCATGTCATCTTTGCATAGAGGCATGCTAATCTTCTATGTATCGTTTTAATTTTATTGGATGGGACAAGATATGTTTGTTGTTTGTTGTACTTTTTATTGAGTAAACCACCAAATTCGTGTTGACTTTGTAGAACACTCTCAAATAAGTCGAGTTTGTGAATATTTCAAAAAGATCTCTTACTCTATCAAATTTTACGCATATTAGTCATTGTGAAAGTATATTAGAGACAAAATTAATAGTAGGTGGTTAACTATAAAGACTAAATTAATAGTAAGATATTAAAATAAAAGACATAATGATAGTAAGTGATTAAATATAGGGACCAACTTGTCAATTTTATAGGGTCATTGACCTTTAAAACATTCATAATTTCAGACTTATTTGAGAACATTCTTCAAAATTTAATTAAGACTAATTTGATATATTTCTCACTTTCTATTGTTCAAATTTAACTTGTTTTATAAACCATTTTATTTTTTAAAAAAAAATAAGTGACACGTATGATTATCGTTGATCTTATTGTCATATTTCATAATTATAACTCCAATTTATTAAAAATTATAAAATTAATGAATCATATTATCTGGTAGTGTGCACTACCATTAGACTCTTTATTTTATTTTATACATGCATGAGAGATAAATTCCTTGACTAACCCTTGAAAAACTTTCTACAAACATTTAATTACATATATTTAATAAACAAAATATATAGTGAGCATTTACAATATCACATTATCACCTCGTGTTGTTAACAAAGATTCATCCATGTTCGATAAAAAAAAAAAAGATTTAGCCATGAATGTGAAGTCCGTGATGAGCACGTGTACGTAGTAATAATAATAATATTATTCTCCCTCCGCCAAAACGAACCGTTGCTTCCCGCAACTTAATTAACATACACAAACCTTTGTTCTTTTATAAAACCCTTCTTCTACCTCTTCGCTCACACTCACAAACACAAATCTATTCATTCACATAATTCTCTCTTTCTCACTTCTCAACCATGACAATGAGAGAATCCCCAAAACCAAAGTCATATCCATCCCCACGTCGGTATCTAAAGCCAGGTGCTCTTGCTTATAAACTAAGGGATTTCAAGAAGAGTAAAGCCAATAATAAGAGGCTTCAAAGCCAAATCAACTTATTATTATCACTCTCACCATCAACACCAACATCTCCTAATTCCTCTTCACCGCCAACACCGCAAAATTTGGATAATGTCGTTCCTTGCTTCGATGCCACTTTCATTAACCGTCCTCGATGTCTTGCTAGAAAGAAACTCTTTGCTGTTACACCGGTTTTTTCTGAACACATTGATACGTACCCGTTTTAGATCTATGTGTTTATAACAATTTCATATACATGGGTGTGCTCGTGCATATTCTCAACTTTTCAAAAATTCTATTATTATTATTATTATTATTCATATTTTGTACTCTTGAGTCAGGATTTTGAATTTTGCCACTGTTCATTCCTGATCTTTGTTGTATTTTTTATGTGATTATCAATATTAATCATACATGAGTTGTTGTTGTTGTTTAATTTTTTTAATAAATTTGTTATGAATACTCTTTTTTTATTTTTTTTTAAATTTCTTGTGCACGTGATCATTAAGAGATGAAATATATGTAGATTTGTGAGATGAAGATCCATATATGGTTTGCGAATTAAGTTGGATTGTGTGTGGGGAAATTAATAAATGAATAACGATATCCATCAAAAATCACATATTTTGATTCGTTAATTAATGCAATTAAAGTGTTGAAAGCTTAATTGGATATCTTTAATGGTGCTCAACAATCATGCATGCATCTTTGTTAATTTCTTATATGGACAATTCTCAAGAAAAATCACGTCTTATGATTTATTTAATACAATTAAAGTGTGAAAAACATAATTGGCTATCTTTTAATGGTGCCCAACAATCACGCAGTGCACGCTTGAATCTACTTCGATTGATTGATTTTGTTTTTCTCTGTGAAATTCATAGTACCAGGAATTGTATTTGTACATGTACAATTTGTGATACTGGTGGATAAGTATCAAATACGTACATAAGTTAATTTTTAAAATAAAAAATTGGATACTTTATTAAGATATGCTTCTAGATACTTTTTGACCATACTCACAATACTGGTTAGTATTTAGTCAACAAAAAAGTTATGTTTTATGGTCTAATAAAATATAATAAAATTTAATTAGTTACTTTATTATATTTAATTTTATTATCTCTATAATACCATTTAATTAATTTTGATTTTATATTTTAATACTTTTATTTTCATTGAATAAGTTACCACCATGATGGAGAATTTAGGAAATGTCATTATTATTTTTATTACTTTGAAAGATTAACTATTTTTATAAAGTGTGAGGTAGTTTTATTTATTTATTTATTTATTTATGATATCTGAGGGAGTACTTCTTCATCTTTTAAAAATAAGCAAAAATTCACATATATTTGGTCCAAATTTGGATTAATGTTAATTAAGTGTTTTTTGTAATATTTAAAATCAAATGGTTTATTTATTTATTTATTTTTGGTCAAAGGGTGTGTATATTTTTATTTTACTATAAAATATCATATAATTTGGTAATTTCAACATTCCTTTTTTTCTATTTTACTATAATATATATATATATATATATATATATATATATATATATATATATATATATATATATTATATTTTAATTTGATGAATATGCATTATCAGTATAAAATAATGTTTTAGTGAAAATTCAATTTTGTTATGTCATTCCTCCTTAAAAAGCTCTCGTACACTTTTTCCGTCAATCCCTCTCTTTCTCCCTTTTCCCGTGAAATTACTCTAATGCATCTCTCAATGCTCGCCCTTTTCCCTTATTTCCTTTGCCTTAACTTAGGTTTAAATAGCAAAATAAGATTTAAGTTTTAATAACAAAATGAAGATAGCATGAGAGATGCATTAAAGTAATTTTAGACGAATATTACTCCAAATAATCACAATTCACAACGTGATTATGTGTGGAAGTGAAGTAATTTTACATTGAATATTACATAAAACAAAAATTATGATTCTCATTTGCCTTGAATTTTTTTCTGTCGAAAGTAAGTCGCTGTGGCTTTTATAAATGCATGTAGCAATTGTAGAATTAGTAGCAAGAGACAAAGGTATAACCATTTTTTTATCTAGAAACTAACAAATGCAGTATGGCATCGTTCAAGGTTGCCTTTGCAATGATGTGTGCAACGATGGGGAGTTTAGTATCACAATTGAATCCGAATTATTATCGAATAAAAAGAAACTATTTTATTAATTGGAAAAAGGCAAAAGTAAAGTATATATACACAGGGTAACTGACTAACAAGCCTAAGTTACAAATAACTAATCCAATTGTACATAAAACTCATTAACTAACTAATTTAGAATTAACCAAAGAATAAACATAACAATTAAACAAATATGATATCCAACAACCCCCCTCAAGCTTAAACATATATATCGATCATGTGAAGCTTGGAAATAATAGAATGAAAGTGTGTTGGATGAAGAGATTTAGTGTGTATGTCGGCCAATTGGGCTGATGAGGGTACATGAAGAAGACAGATGGTTCCAGACAGTAACTTGTCACGAACAAGATGACAGTCCAATTCTATATGCTTTGTGCATTCATGGAAGGTTGGGCTTTCTGCTATCTGAATGATGGATCTGTTATCATAGTAAATTGGGACAATTGAGGGATTACCTAACCTAAAGTGCCAAACATGGTCTAAATGAAAAGAAGGAAAATTAGTAGCAGTATTAAAAACATCAGAGATATGAGAGGAAGCAAGAGACTGCGGGGAAGCTGAAATGACCATCTCATAGAGTCCATTTCTAGCAATGGCACTACCAATCATTTTCATATTGTTCAATTCCTGAATAAGGCAAGATTTAGCCCTAAAATTTAGGGGGCAAAGTATAGAATCCGTAAGCTTACTAAAATAGATAATATTGAAAGAGAAAAAAGGAATAAACAATACATTATGAAGGATAATAGATTCAGATAGAATGATAATGCTACTGATTGAGGTAGTAGAAAATTTTCCATTGGGAAGTTTAACAAAGATTGGTTGGACAGTGTCAAATGATTGAAAATATAATAAAGATGTAACAAAATGATCAGTGGCTCCTGAATCAAGTATCAAAGTTTTTGAGAAAGTACTTGTGAAAATACCTGAATTGATGTATGTAGATTGAAGGTTATGATTTGCAGTTAAAGTAGAAACTTAAGGAGTAGTAGTGGCAGCCTTTGTAGGGAGCAGAGCTAAAAGACTTTGAATTTGATCCTTGGTCAAAGAGGGAGAAGAAGGGGAAGGATAAGCTTGTGGAGACTCACTTGTGTTCACATATTTATTTGTTTGATAGCCAGGTGGAAAGCCATGAAGAAAGAAGCATTTGTCTGTATTGTGGTTAGTCTTTTTACAGTGAGTACAAAGTTTGGAAGTTTGTGTTTTTCCACCATTAGGTTTGTTGTTGGGCTTAAAATTTCCTTAATGGGGTTTTGAAGGTTGAGAACGAGAATCAACAGAAAACACAGTAGGGTCAGGTAAAAGACTAATTTGGAGTTGTCTTTCTTGTTGAAGCACAATAGAATATACCTTGTTAAAGAAGGTAAAGGATCTAAAAGTAAAATTTGAGATCTAACATCTATGTAATTGTCATTCAATCCTTGCAAAAAGTAAAGAACTAAATCATTGTTATGGTATTCGGTTACAACATTGAAGAAATTACAACAACCAGTCAAAGCAGAAGTGCAAGAAGGGATAGGTCGGAAATTGTAAAGTTCATCAGCAATTTTCTTGAGATAAGTGAAATAGGTTGTAATAAAGGAGTCACCTTGTTTGAGAGAAGAAAGATCAATAGTAATTTGTGAAATATGGACAAAATCTCCTTGTGAGAATCGTTCCTTGAGTTCTTGCGAAATTGACGAGGCATCATCAATCCAAAAGGTGCTACTCACAATGTCGGGGAAATTGAATGATAGAGCCACAAGATGATTAAGGTGTTGCAACACTTCGATGTGGCGTAATTCGAATTTGCAAGATCCAGTTTCTTTATGGTGCCTTCAAAGAAGTTGTACTTGTTTTTCATTTCAAGAGAAAGATACATGGCTCGAGCCCAGCCATGGTAATTTGAACCTTCAAGAACAGGGGTGACGAGGACGAGGGAAGGGTTTTCGTTTGAATGTATGTAAAAGGGGCTCGAAGAATCACAATTAGGCTGGAGCGGAAGAGTGGTTTTGTTGTTTGCTTCTGAGGTCAGTAATTGATCTGTGTGATCTGCCATGGTTGGAAGAGAAAGGTGGGAGAAGAAGAAAGAAGAGAGAAAAATTAATTTTTGAAAAAGAAACCCTCAATTGCGGATGGAGAAAAAAGAGAAAGTGTTGATGCTGATATCATATTATTGAATGAAAAGAAACTATTTCATTAATTGGAAAAAAGGAAAAAGTAAAGTATATATACATATGGTAACTAACTAACAAGCCTAAGTTACCAGCAACTAACCCTAATGCACATAAAACTCATTAACTAACTATTTGAGAATTAATCAAAGAATAAACATAACAATTAAACAAATATGATATCCAACAGGTATTGAAAAACTTGGGTAGTTTAGGATTTAAAGAGAGAAGAAAAAGGAGATGATCCATTTTAAACGAAAAGAGAAAAGCAAAAAGGAAAGGAAATAAATTCGGCACAGGGGCGGAACCTGGGTGTGGGATTGACTCAAACTCAACGATTAATAGACCTCAAACTCATATGGATATACAATCATATTAGAATAATTTTGTAGTTGCATTTGAGTGGAAACAATGGGCCCTTCTACATGGTGAGGCAAGAGAAGTTGCTCAAGGAGTGTGGAATTTTGGTAAAGAAATTGAGGTTGTTAGCAATGGTGAAGAAAGATAAATAGTGCAAGTATGAGTTGATAACGGAATTATAGACAAGGTGGCAACGGTGCAAAGTCAGAATGGAGGGGGGTCCGGTTCGTTAAGGCCGATTGATAAAGGAGGATATAGGTGAAGGTTTATTACAATAAAGATCATTAGTTATAATATCAAAGGGATTGGTGGAAAAAAGGAAGTGGTTAGATAATTAAGAAACACAATACTGATATGATATATGTACAAGAAACCAAGTAAATGGAGATTGAAAGAAATTAGTGCTTAGGTATATGGGGTGCAAATAATTTCGACTTCTATTTCAAGGCGTCATTTGGGAGATATGGAGATCTACTGTTGTTATGGGATAATAAAAAGTTTAATTTGCATACAGAAACAAAAGAGGAGCACTTTGTTTAGTTATAAAGTACATGGGGTAAATAGGGATTACCATTATTAATTGTAAATTTATATGCTCCATGTGAATGAGGAAGATAAATAGCTTTATGGAGAAAATTGAACGATTTAATTCACTAAAAACATGAGCAATATGATGCATTCTAGGTGACTTCAACACAATTAGATCATAATTAGAGAGGAAATGGGTGGGAGCTTACACCATAAGAGGAGAGATGTTTGATTTTGATTCATTCATTCCAGAAGCAAAACTAATTAACCTACCTTTTAGTTGGAAGAAGGTTCGCTTGGTCCAAGCTTGATGGGTGTGACATGAGTCGAATCGACAGATTGCTATTGTTTTAGGCATGTTGTTCTCGTTGGGCAGCATGCTATTATTGGTGCTTGGAGAAGGGATTATCCGACCATTGTCCATTACTTTTATGCCAGAAAGTGGTGAATTGGGGACCAAAGCCTTTCAGATGCTTAGATGTTGGAGCGAAGTGGAAAGTTATCTTAAGTTCGTGGAAGAAAAATGGAAGTGTTTAGAAGTACAAAGATGGGGTGCATTCGTTTTGAAAGAGAAAATGAAATTAATAAAGGCTCACTCGCCATTGTTTAAATTTGGCAGGAAAAATTGATGAACAGAAAAAGGAACTAAGTGTCTTAAAGATTAAGGCAAAATTGACGTAATTGTCTGAAGCTAAAATTAATCAAAAGAGGGAGGCATCACCACAAGGGTATGGTCTATCTAAATTAAATTGTAGTATCATGTGGCAGAAATCTCGTGTATAATGCCTGAGAGAAGGCAACACAAACTCAAAGTTCTTTCACTGATGCATGCTACAATGACATAGGCTAAATGAATTGGAGTGTAGTGACCCTAACGACACAAGGTTAGTGGGTGTGGAATATATTAAAGAAGAAATGGGACACTTGGAAGGGGTGTTCAAGTTAGAACCAAGTTGGTTTGAAGAACAATTAACCTTATTTGTTTTGATGATAACAAATATTATTTTTTGGAACAACTTACTGTGCTAATGAAATTGTTTAAGTGTGAAGACCATTTGTTAAAAGTTGTAAAAACCTTATGCTACATCCTCTGATGAGTAGAGAAGAAAAACGAACAAATCAAGGCAATGCTCTGAAGATAATCTTATAGCCATATTTGATTCAAATCAATGTGTTATCAATGTGCCTATAATGAATATGATGATACAAACTCACTATGATAATTATGCGTATGATAATTCTAGCAAACCAATTGATCGTCTAGTCTATGCATCAAGTCAACACTCTAATAAAAAAGTCAATTCAATATATGAAGTTGTTGGAACCAAGTTGATTCTATACTTAGAATTTTGATGTTTACAAAATTATGTAATCTTATTTTTGACTTAGAATAATAATGAAAAATGCCACCAAAAGATGACATCACCAGAAGATAAAATCAAAAGCAGAAGATGAGGACACCAGAGGATAAAGTCAGAGAGTGACACCAGAGGATACACCTCCAGAAGATATCAGAGGATGTCATCAAAGGCAAAACATCAAAGGACAAATAACATCATCAGAGGATATCTTTCTTAGTTCAGATAAGAAGGAAGCAGAGTCCAGAAGGAGACCTGGTCCAGACCAGATGGAAGCTTGTTAGAGGGAGACTTGGTCCAGACCAGAAGGGAACATAAGTCAAACTTGGTCCAGACTTAATCCTGACCAGAAGATAGCTTGGTCGTGAATATAAGATTTAATCCAGACTTGATCTAGATCAGAGGATAAATGTCCAGATTAAAAGATCAATGGTCCAGATTAAAATATAATAAGTACAGATTTAATTTAGATTCAATCCAGACTCAGTCCAGATCAAAGGGTAAATGTTCATATTAAAAGATCAATGGTCCAGATTAAAGTATCATGATCAAGTGTTGGCTGAGATCATAGGATCATAGAATTGGCGCAGATCAGATTACATAGTCCAGAGTTGGTCGAGATCAGAGGATCATACGGTCCAGATTTTAATCATGATGAAAATCAGTGAAGACTTGATTAAATTTTGATAGAAATTTGATCAAAGTATTAAGGGGATTTGATACAAAAATAAATTGAAGTCTTGGAGGGAATTTAAAAGCAATTGGAGGGAAGAAAGATACGGTCGAGAATTAAACAAGAACAGGATTGGCCAAAGTTATTTTCAGAACAAATCTGAAGCAAAAAGGTTCAGATCAAGCATAAAGCTCAAACCCGATTGGCCAAGTTATTTTTGCAAGAGAATCTAGACAGATACAACTCAAATTTGATCATGGAAGAAACCCTAATTTTCATCTATAAAAGAAGGCTTAAGGCAGAAGACTTTGTAATCGAAAATCAGTAAAAGAGTCACAAACTTCCAAAGGCAAACACTCGAGTTTTCAGTGAGGTTAATTGTGAGTATCAGCTTTCCAGAAGCAAGTACTCTTGTTTTTCGTTCCCTTGTGTCAGATCTATATTGTTGAAGTAGAGTCTACAATCTGAAGAGTTAGAAGAAGTAGCAGTTGACTTAGCAATTAGATTCAAGGTGTTGAAATCCCTTCTGCAATCTGGGGTGGTCAGATTGGTAGGAGAAGACTTGACTTGTGAAGTCAAGGTGCCGTGTTCCTCAAAAGTCTAGGATTGTTAGATTGTTTAGGAAGACTGGCTTGGAGGGTCAGTAGTGCTGTTGTAATTCAGAGGTTTTGAATTAGTGGAAAAATCCTTCAAGGTGAAGGGACTGAATGGAGCCTAGTTAATAGTGAACCAGGATAAATCTTTGTGTTGATTAATTTACTTTATCCGCTGCTAATTCTTCTTGCTTATATATCAGATTTTAAATAATCATCAAAAACAAAAAAAGAATTCAAGTATTACAAACACAATTCAACCCCCCTTTTCTCGTGTTTGCACCTTTTCAAGAAGCTCTATCAGAGGATGGATGGATAGTGGCCATGCAATAAAACTAAACCAATTCAAGAGAAATGATGTATGAGATCTTGTACCCAAACCCAAAGAAAAGAAGACAATTGGAACCAACTAGGTTTTCATAAACAAGTTGAATAAGAAATGTGAAATGGTAAGTAATAAAGCTAGACTCACAGCTCAAGGCTATAGTCAGTAGGAAAGTATTGATTACAGTGAAACTTTTATTGGAACCAAGTTGGTTTTCCTCTTGTGACTTTGATGTTAACAAATGTATTTTATGAGAACAATTTGTTTGGACTAATAACTTCATTAAGTGTGCAACAATTAGAACAAGAAAATCAGAGGAAGGTACCAGAGGAAGTCACTAGAGGAAGTGACCATAGGATGAAATCAGATGATCACAAAGCATACATGTCTGCCTCTACATATGCCTTTGAAAGCAACATGCCTCTGAAGGTTACAAAGATTGTCTCTGATGTTTGGGTCTGAAGACTGGCTCTATAACTGAGTTTGAACACTTATTTGGTGCATGCCTCTTAAGCTCTTATGTGCCTCTAATGTTCATAAACTGAACATGCCTTTGAAGAGTTTATATCAAGCTAACATTAACTCTGAAGAGATTGTTCAAGCAATGCATTCAAAGCTCATATTTCGCTAATCAAAAGTTGCAACACATTCAAAATGTAGCGTTTGATGTTGCACTGACTCTGATGATTCAACAATGTGATTTGCCCAAAGCCACTAATTCTAAGTCACGTAATTCTTCCTCTGACTTTTATTATCTAAGAAACACTACATCTCACTCCAACAAGAAAATCAATGGCTCTGATGAAAAGATAACGACTCTGATTGAAAGAACTCATTATGAAGAAAAGACTTAGCCGAATAAGAATTTCTGAATATTCAAGAACAAGCCCAAATCCATTTCCTCTCCAATCAATCAAGAGTATGAAGGAAGATTCGTGTGAATAAGTTTTTAAACACAATATGAAATTAGATATGGTTCATAATTATAATTGAAAGAAATCTTTGACCAAGGTGAAAAAGAAGATATGGCCAAAATATTATTCACAAGAAGATATGGCCAAAATATTGTTCAAAAGAAGATTTGGCCAAAATATGGTTTACAAGAAGATGTGGTCAAAATATTGTTCACAAGAAGATATGCTCAAAATTTGTTCACAAGAAGATATTATCAAAATTTGCTCACCAGAAGATACGCTTAGAATGTTTTCACAAGAAAATATACCCAAAATTATTCAGAAGAAGATACACTTAGAATTATTCACAAGAAAAACACTTAGAATTATTCACAAGAATATACACTCATAATTTGTTCAAAGGAAAGATATGATCCAGATTTTATAAGGACAAAGTGAAACCCTAATCTATTCTATAAATAGATACTCAAGGCCGAAGAAGAAAGCACAAACTCATAAACTTTTGAGAGCTCAAATTTCCTAAGTATTCAAAGTTCAAGGTTTAAGTTCTAGGGAGGAAAAACACAATTTGTTCCAAACTTGTGTAACTCAGTCTGGTAGTGGCTTTAGTGTTCCTCAAGAAATATGTGGTTTTCAGGTTGTATTGAGAAGACTTGACTTGTAGGGTCTATGTGTAGTTGCCTTTAAGAATCTGTGATTTTCACGTTATGTGGAGAAAACTTGACTTTAGGGCCAAGGTGTTTGTTTGCCTAAAAAGTCTGTAGGCATCAGGTTGTTTTGCGAAGACTGACTTATAGAATCAGGTGCTATGTAATTCAAGGATTTGAAATTGTGGTTAAATCTTTCTAAGTGAAGGGACTGGATGTAGCTACCAAGTTGATGGTGAACTAGGATACATCTGCTTGTGTTACTTTACTGCTTAAGCCTGATTGCTATTGCCTATGTTTTAGTTAAAATCACCAAACCCGAACCAAATCTTTAATAAATAGTTAAGAAGAATCTAACTTAGACAAACAAAATTCAATCTCTTTTTCTCGTGTTTGCACCTTCAACTTTTTGCCCCTATAGCAAGGTTAGAAGTAATAAGAATTTTACTTTTATTTGCAACTTTCAATAAAATAATCTTACATCAAATGGATGTGAAAAATGCATTCTTGAATAGTTATATAAAGGAAGAAGTGTATGTCAAACAACCTTATAGATTTGAAGATAATGAACTTCCAAATCATGTTTTATAATTAAATAAATCTCTGTATAGTTTGAAACAGGCTCAAATAGCTTGGTATGATAGACTAAGCAGTTTTCTCTTGAAAAATGAGTTTGAAACAGGTCAGGTTGACACTACTTGAATTAGAAAATCATCTAAGAATGACCTTCTCATTGTTCAAGTATATGTTGATGATATAATATTTTGTTCTACTAATGTTAAACTCTATCAAGAGTTTTCTAAGTTAACGCAGAATGAATTTGTCATGAGCATGATGGGAGAACTTAAATTTCTTCTTGAGATGCAAATTCATCAAAGCTCAGAATGAGCATTCATTCATCAGACCAAATATCCAAGAGAACTTCTTAAGAAATTTAATATGGATGAATGCAAACTCATGCTTACACCTATGCATCCCACATGTTCTCGTGATAAGTTTGAATTAGGTAAAAAAGTTGATCAAAAGGTATACAGAGAGATGATTGGATCTCTCTTCTACTTAACTATTTCTACACCTGACATTTTGTTTAGTGTGCGTGCAAGATTTCAGTCATCTAAAGGTTCCCATTTAACCGCTATTAAAAAGATCTTCAAATATATGAGAGGCACTCTTAATCATGTATGTGTTATAAGCCATTCTTTGAGTATGGGTTAGTAAGGTTCTATGATGCTGACTATGCTAGAAATAAGCTATAATGGAAAAGAACCAATGGAAGTTGTACATTCCTTGCCGAAAATATGATCTCCTGGTCAAGCAAAAGACAAGGATTACTCTTTATCACTCTCTTCCTTGTATGGTATTTACTTCTTTTTGTCTGATGACAAATGGACGAATATATTTTGAGAACAATTACTTTGTGTATCATTCTTTCTTTTAAACCCCTTAATAGAACATTATATATCACTCTATCTTTTAAACATGCTTATACTAAGGGGGAGTCTTACGTTGAATAGTTTTTGCGTATATTATATTATTTAAAAAGGAAAAATTGTTTATAAAAATAGATGTTTGTCATCATAAAAAAAAAGGGACATTGTTAGAACCAAATTGGTTTGAAGAAAAATGACCCTTAATTATTTTGATGATAACAAAAAATATTTTGTTGGAACAATTTATTGTGCTAATGAAATTGTTGAAGTGGACAAACCATTTGTTAAAAGTTTTAAAGAACTTAAGCTGCATCCTCTGATGTATAGAAAAGAAAAATGAAGAAATCAAGGCAATGAATCTGTTAAATTTGTGTCTGCATGTGATCAACTTGCTATCAACCCACCTCAAACGAATTTGATAATACAAGTTCACTCTGATAATTATGCATTTGATCATTCTAACATAACAATTGGTCGTCTAATCAGTGCATCAAGTCAACACTGTGACAAAGACACTCTCATAAAAAATTCAACTTTCTTTAGTCAAACATCTAAGTCATGAACTTTGAAGAAGTCATCATCTCAACTGTTGAAACCAAGTTGGTTTTATACTTAGAGTTCTGATGATAACAAAATTATTTATGAGAACAATATATTTGACTTCAATGAGTGTGAAAGAAGATTCATGTTTTTGAAGAAAATCTAAAATAAGATTTGATTCAGATTTATAATTGAAGAAAAATTAAAATAAGATTTGATTCAAATTTATAATTGAAGAAAATCTAAAATAAAATTTGATTCAGATTTACAATTGAAGAAAATCTAAAATAAGATTTGATTCAAATTTATAATTGAAGAATATCTTTGACCAATATGAAAAGAAGATTTGATCAAGATTATTCTACAACAAAATATGAATAGTATCATTTTGAAGAAATTACAGACTCAATCTGAACATAATATGAACAAAATCTATGTGAAGAATTTATAAACTCAATCTGAACAAAATACGAACAAAATCAATCAAGAAGAATTTCACAGATTGGATTCATAAATAAAGAATTGGCTAAAGAACATATTATCAAAAGTCATCTTGTTCGGAATTACTTTTGAATAAGATCATTGTTGACCATGTTGGGAATGAAAATACAATTCAGAATTAAACAAGGACTAAATTGAAGCTCTAATTTTAACTATAAATAGATATCCAAGGCTAAAGAACAAGATCATCAAGAATCAGGAAAAAGTAGAAGAACTCATAAGCTCAAAAATTTCAAATTCATCTTAGTGTTCAAAGAGAGAAACACTTGTTCAAGATAGAAATACTTTCTAAGTGTTTCTTCTTAGAGTGTGATGTTGAGGAAAAAACCTTTTTGATATATGTTTTAATGACAACAAACCTTTTGAATTAAATGATTGAGTTTTATGAATGGTGATCTACTAATTATTGCACTTGAGTTTTGTTTAAGGAAAAAGGCTATGAATCAAACTATTCCAATAAGACAGATCAGTCTCCAGAAAATGTCCAGAATGATTAGATCAATCTCCAAAATGATCAGATCATTCTCCAGAATGTCCAGAATGATCTACTGTCCAAAATGATCTTCAGTTCAGAATGATTATCACTCTCCAGCATGTTAAACATCCTTCTCCAACATGATTAACAATTATCTCCAGAAAGATCAAACATGATCCTCCAGTATGATAACATCAATCCAGAATGATACAATCATTTTCCAGCAAACTGAACATCATTCTCCAGCCTTGTTACATCCTTCTCCGACTTGACTGCCAAGAACGTTGAACGATCTTGAAGTATATCATCAATCAAAGGATATCATCAGAGGGAAGAAACAATGACATTATCTAAGGATATTATTCATGGCCCAGATCAGAAGGAAACATGGTCCAGAAGGAGACTTGGTCAAGACCAGAAGGTAATCTTGTCTAGAAAGAGACTTGGTCAGACTAGAAGGAAACATAGTTCAGAAGATAACTCAGTCCAGAATATAAGACATGTTCTAGATTTGGTCCAGAACAGAAGACTTGGTCCAGACCAGAAGATAGGATGGTCCAGAATAGATCACATGGTTCATATCAGAAGATCACAGGTCTAGATCAGAATATCACATAGTCCATATTAGAAGGTTACACTGTCCAGATCAGGAAGCAAAATGGTACACATCAGATCACATGGTCCATATCAGCAGATCATATGGTCCAGATTTACATCATGATGCAGATCAAGTGAAGAATTAATTAAAATTCGAAGAAGACTTGATTGATTTTTGATAGGAATCTGATCAAAGTATTAAGGAGATTTGATTCAAAAATCAAGGAAGACTTGAAGAAAATTCGAATCAAATCATAAGCAGAAGATGACGTCACCAGAGGATGACTCCAGAAGATGACGTCACCAGAGGATAAGAGAAGATACCTCCAGAGGATACCTCCAGATGACGTCACCAGAAGATACCTCCAGAGGATACCTCTAGATGACGTCACCAGAGGATACATACAGAGGATACATCCAGAAGTCGTCACCAGAGGATACCTCTAGAGGATACCAGAAAATACCTCCAGAGGATCCCTCTAATTTAAAAGTCAAGAATACGCATCACTATGATCAATACTCATTTGCAACACAACGAAAGAACCATGTCTGCTCTTGAACATTAGAAGCAGAATGAAGAACGTTCTTGCTTTTTGGCCTGCTCTCACCTAATCACTGACAAAGTACAGCCAGTCTGTTTCCAACGGGCAAATGAGCTGTCATAATCACTTTTGAGTCTATAAAAGAGAACTCAAGATAAAGGCAATTACAAGAACTCACGAAAGCAATTTTTCATCATTCATAATCAGATTCAAGTGCTTCAAGTTCAAATCAATACATCACTTACATACTTGAAAGCTTCTCAATCAAAAACAAAAGATTAAGTTATGTTCTTCTTCTTCATATCAGAATCATTCTACTAAATTCTTTTGTCAAGAATCTAATATCAAACACGAGTTGAGCATACTCAGATTCTGTCCAAAATCAGAGCTTCAAGTACTAAGCAATTCATTACTCACTTCAATCATACTTGAAGTTATCTCACTCACATACATTGAGTCAGTTTTGATTTTTCCTATTCGATTCATAGAATCATTCTCGTGTATTTCTCTGTCAAAGAATCAGAACTCAAACAAGTATTGAGCCTTATCAGATTCAGACAAAACACTTTAAATCATATCATTGTAAACTCAAGGCTATAGTGTGAAGTATAGTTTTGAGTAAGCTTGTAGGAAATCCTTTTATGATTAAAAGGTGAACTGTAAAATCCTATCTAAAGATTGATAGGTGATTTCATTGAACTCCTTTCTGGGTGGAAATGATTTGTTATTGTAACAGATCAAAGTTGATCTGAAACAGGGTGTGTAAAACCAAGATTGATCTCCGTTTTAGCACTTAGTGAAAATCTCACCATTGTGAGGACTGGACGTAGCCCGGGTTGGGTGAACCAGGATATATCCGTGTGTGATTTCTATTCCCTTATCTCTATTTACTTTCAGTCTTTTAATTATCAAGTTAAATAGATAAACTGAACTGTTGATTTTAACTAACCAAGAACGTTCTTTGTTTTCTGGTGAAAACCAAGAACGTTCTTTGTTTTCTGGTGAAAACCAAGAACGTTCTCTGTTTTCTGTTTTCACAACCAAGATCAATCTTGAGTTATTTTTCTTAAGTTTTTAATAGGAATTTTAAAAGGGCAGATTAACAATTCAAACCCTCTTTTCTTGTAAATCGATATTGCTACTTCATGTGAGAGTTGTTATTATTATCGGCTTTGTTAGAAGCAAACACTTAAAGTTCTAATCTTTTGTACCCAACTTGATAGTGGTTTAGTTCCTTCTTCAATCTGGAGTTGTCATGGTGGTTAGTTCCTCAAAATTCTAGACTTGTCAGGCTACTTGGGAAGATTGGCTTGGAGGGTCAGGTGCTTTGTAATTTGAGGTATTTAACTTAGTGGATTAAAGCCTTCTGAATGAGGGGACTCGATGTAGCCATGTTAGTGGTGAACTAGGATAAATCTCTATGTACAATTATTTATGCTTTCATTATTTGCTGCCTCTGAACCCGATTGCTTCTACTCCAAGTAAGTCACCAAAACAAAACCAATTCTTTTAATAAATTATCAAAAGTCATCAACTTTGTCAAACACAATTCAACTCCTCTTCTCGTGTTTGCACCTTCAATTGGTATTAGAGCTCAATTTCAAGGTTGAGCACTTTACAGTGTTTGAGGAAAGATCCAAGGATTCAACATGTCTGGATTCAGTGAAGAAGCTGCTTGAGGAAACATCAACAGACCACCTCTACTTGACAGAGAATGTTTTGAGTACTAGAAGGACAGGCTGAGAAGTTTCTTTATTTCATAGGATCCTGAACATTGGGACTTGGTTGAAGATGGTTATAGTGCTCCATAGAATACTGACGGTATTGAAATTCCAAGAAATGAGATGAATGCTGATCAAAAGAAGATGTACAAGATGCATCATAAGTCCCGAACATTCATGATAAATGCAATCACCTTCAAGAAGTTTGACAAGTGCACCAACAACGAGACAACAAAGATTATTTATGATAGTATGATTCTGACCTGTGATGGAAACAAGCAAGTTCAAGAATCAAAAGCAAACCTCCTAGTCAAAAAGTATGAGCTGTTCAAGATGGAAGAAGATGAAGACATTGAAACAATGTTTTCCAGATTCCAGACTCTGGTCTCATGATTAAAGGTACTTGAAAAGTGTTATACTATTGTTGATCATGTGAAGAAAATCCTTAGGAGTCTGACAAGCATGTGGAGACCTAAGATCATTGTCATTTAGGAAGCAAAGGATCTGAATACTCTTAAGCTGGAAGAATTAATCAACTCTCTCAGATCACATGAAATTGAGCTTGACAAAAGCAAATATTTCCATTAGAAATATTCCATGCAGTCCAATAGAGGAATAGATGAAAAATTTGACAAGAAAAGCATTATCTGCTATGGATGCAATGAACCTGGACATATCAAGTCAGAATGTCCAAATATGGAGAAAGGGAAAAATCAGAGGAAAGATTCCAGACCCAAGAGAAAGAGTTTGATGGTGTAACACCCCGAGTTTAAAACACAGCGCGAGTGTATTTTTTTTTTCGAACAATAAATAATTAAAATGATTTTCCAATTTATTAATTCAAAAGAATTGAAATAAAATTTCCTTTAATTCATCTCATAAAACGGCACATCGTAATTTTTATTGATGAACGTAATTAAATAATTTCATCATAATTATCACTAAGTACTTATCTTTGGAAATTAATAATAAACATTTAATACATCTCAAAATATCAGTGTCATATCATCCCAAAGAAAATATCATAGTGCGGAATAGTTTAGCGGAAAAGTAGTACAATAATTTCCAAAATAAAAACAAATTACATTTTCCAGCTCAAAGTCCTATACATCAAATCTAACCGATCATGCACTAAAGCTACAGTAGCACGGATTTCCTCTGCATCCCAAACAAGTCTCATCCGACTCCGCCGCTCGCCACGATGTAACCTCCTCCTCCTCATCATACAGAGAGGGATCAGTCTCCTCCGAAGTCAGATTAATGCACAGTCTCAGTCGCTTCGGCGGTGCCGAAATCTCATAACAGTCATCGGATATCTTAGACGGACCTGGAATATCAGCTGCTACTGGCTTCGGCTCTTCATTCCTCTCTTCCGCCTCAGAATCACGTACATCCCCACCAATCACCAGGTTGGGAGTCACCACTCCTACGGTGGCCTCCGTCTCAACCCCTCTAGCTGGCTCCTCCGCATCATCAAAAATTCCGTGCGCCTCCAATATCAAACGAGAAGGCACAGGAAAGTCAATGCTCGCATAGTTGTGCTCCACGTAGTACACCACTCCATTGGTCCTACAGGTCCTCTTCAATCTCCCCGTGTACGTAGCCCTGCCTCAGGTGGGGTCGTATACCCAAGCAGTAGGCACGGAGCGATCAATGAAGTCAAGCGACGTTTCCGTCGTCTCGGGTCCCACGGGTGTCATGGGTTTGGGGGCATCTGAAGGCAAAGCCCAATTTCCACAATATAATAGCAAGGGTCACCGACCGAAATTAACAAATAAGCACATAGCATATATCTCACAGCAACACATACATCCATGGTATATCGTATAACAATGATGAAAATAAAGATGCTCATTTTGAAATTTCGTGACATGTATGCCTTTTCAAAACATCAATCAATTAAAATGGAAAATATGTGGTAAGTACAGCCAACACTTCAGCAATCACAATCATTTATCATAAAATCAGATTTCATAAAGTACTCACACACATCAATTTCCAACCATCATCATATAACCAAATCATGACCCACCGATCAATCACCCCGATGCAATATGTATATGCTCATGTATACAATTTCTTGGAATCACCAAGGTGCAGTCGCTCAACAGACCAGCACAATTTAAATACGTATGACTTTAACGGCCCTCAAGACCAGGGTGCAATCGCTCAACAGATCAGCACCAGTGCAGTCGCTCAACAGACCAGCACTCGTGCAGTCGCTCAACAAACCAGCACGTTTGACATATACCAAGGTACAATCGCTCAACAGATCAGTACCTAGTGCAGTCGCTCAACAAACCAGCACTCGTGCAATCGCTCAATAGATCAGCACATGGTTGCGCATTTCAGGGTACAGACGCTTAACAGTCCAGTACCAGTGTAGTCGCTCAACAGAGCAGCACCTATATACCAAGGTACAATCGCTCAATAGATCAGTACCTAGTGCAGTCGCTCAACAGACCAGCACTCGTGCAATCGCTCAACAGATCAGCACGTGGTTGCGGATTACTCTGTGGCCCATCGCGGGTACCACTTGACTATGCAATGTATGAATATGCAGTGTTTTCTCTTCACTGAAACAGTATGCATTATCAGGAAAATTGAACCTTTCCATCATCTTTCAAAACATCTCAACACAATCAATATTATCATCATCACAATCATGATTAAACAGTCAAGTAATCATTAACACTTTGCATTATCTCAAAATTTCATTCTTACTTATCTTAAGTCTTTCCAATGTTTCCCAAACTCTTAAAATTCATAAAACAGTGTTTAAAACTGAGATTTCTGGAAAATACGAAGCTGTATTCGAATACAGCTTCTCTGTATTCGAATACAATAGCCAAAAACAGTGCAGAATTACACTCTATATTCGAATACAGCCCTCTTGTATTCGAATACAGAGGCTGTCCCAGTGTAAAAATCAGTATTTTTCCACTACATCAGTAAAGTCTCAAAAACTTCATCACCCCCACTTCAAACTATCACAAAATTTCCATTTTAATTCATCATAAACCTTCCCAATACTCCCCAACACTTAGGGTTCATAAACAATGTTGAAAAACTTGGAATTCTGAAAACCCGAATTTGTGTTCGAATACAGATTCCTTGTATTCGAATACAGAAGCATGAAACTGCAATTTTAACATTCTGTATTTGAATACAGCATGCCTGTAGTCGAATACATAAGACAAAACATTGAAAGTTCAGCATTTCCTCCCAAGTCATTAAAGGTTTCCAAAACATCATCCTCTCATCTTCAAAACTATTTCAAAGACTCCATTTTAAATCATTTTAACCCTTCTCAATATTTCCCAACACTTTAAAATTCACATGACAGTATTTAAAACTTGATTTTCTGGAAAACACGAATCTGTATTCGAATACAGCTTCCTTGTATTCGAATACAGAAGCTAAAAACTGAGTTTCTGGAAAAACCCAAATCTGTATTCGAATACAGATCCCTTGTATTCGAATACAGAAGTTGAAACTAGTGAGAATCTGCATTTTGTATTCGAATACAGCATGCCTGTAGTCGAATACAGATGCAAATACAGTGTTAAAATTTCACTTATGTATTCGAATACGACATGGTCGTAGTCGAATACATATGCTAAGTCAGAAGCAAAAATCCTTCCTCTGTATTCGAATACAGGGGCTCGTATTCGAATACAAGTTTGAAAACTTAAGTAAAACAGAAGCTTGACAGGTTGTATTCGAATACACACATGTTGTATTCGAATACACCTTCGAAAACCAGTGAAATTTTTCCTGAGACTTCAACACATTTCAAACTGTTTCTTTTAAAAAAATAACCAAACATCAAAACAGATTCAACACTTTTCCAGAAAACACTTTCATCATTTAAAATCCATTTTCTTTTGAAAACATCAACAACACCAGATTTTCATCAACAGACCAGAAACAGAATCCTCAACACCAAAAGCAACATCACAGTTTTGCTTAAATCCCCCAACAGAATATCCAACTCAAAACAGAACATATATTTCCAATTGTTTACATTTTGAGCATTCTCAAAGCAACATGCAACGTATTTCTAGCATTCTCACACAACCAATCACAACATGCAAATCATTTTTAGCTTTCTCACACATGCAGAACAACAATGTTGTATTTCACAGATCATCAAACATCACATAATGAAATTTTCAGGTTTTAAAACAACATGCACACAGTTTTCTCAACATGCATTTTGATCAACTTCAAAATAACGTGCAAGACATTTTTTAGCTTTTCCACACAACCAATCAGACATGTTGTATCAGTAAAACAGCAACATCACAAATTATTTAAAACCTCAACAGATGCATTTTCTTTCATCTTAAAAATGTCATGCAAAACAGTTTCTTTTTCAAAACAGAAACTCAAATATAACCACACCTCAAACATACATTTACAGTCCTAGAATGCAACTAGAAAGTGGAAGGTGCCCTTACCCTTGTTGTGTTTTCTGCTTCTGCTCACGTTTCTACTTTCGTTCCCGTTTACGCGTCAAAACCGGTGAAACTGCCGCTTGCGTTTGCTGCTACGAAACTGGGTTCTCTAGCTCCGTAATGATGTGGGGAACAACTTTTGTACTGGGGGTTTTCTGGTTTGGTGCTTAGGTTTCCAATTAATGGCACTTTTGAGGAACTCCCTCTCTTTTCTTTTGAAATCGTGAACTGGAAGCAGAACAGAATTGGAGGGAAAAGGGGTACTGTTACATGCAGTATGGGCAGTGAGGAAGGAGAGTGGTGTTTTGATTTCACCCATCCTTCTCACTCCTATTTATAGGCTTGTGTGGGTGCCACCTCACCCGACACTTGTCTGATCCTCAGCACTTAACCAGTCTCGTCGCAATTAGCCGCTAATCCTTTAATTAACTGTCCGTTAATTTAATTACCCGTAATTAAATTAATTTATTCTTCATCCAATAATTTTAATTCATCTTCCAAAATAAATATTTATATATATATATATATATATATATATATATTCACTCAAAACATACATATATTAAATATTTTACAAATATCTCCGAAATACACTTAAAATTAATTCCATAATTTTAATTAAAAATTAAGGGTCTTACAGATGGCTACATGGGATGAATATAATGAATCCTCTGATGATGAAGAGCAAGCAAATTTGGCTTTGATGACTCATACCAACTCTTCCTTTGGATCCAACACAGATTCTAACTCTGGAAGTGAATCAACAAATGAAGAAATTGAAGAATTTTCTGACTTAACTCAATCTGATTTTATTACTGCTATAAATGATTTTTTAAATAAGAATCACAAATTATCTTTAAAACCGAAAACACTTAGGAAAGAAAATGTAAACCTAATTGAAAAAGTTAATGCAACTCTGAAAACACTCTAATAGTGTACTTTCGTCATTGAACTTATGACTTGACGTTACTCAAGTGTGAGTTGATCGTTTCCACCATCGGTGATTATTTAGATATGAGCTTGTATCATATCTCTAATGATGTCTTCCACACCATGTCCTTTGTCAGACCTTTCGTCAAAGGATCTGCAAGATTTTTTTCAGTTCTTACAAACACTGTGGATATGACTCCATTTAATCCTTTACATAGCTATGTCTTAAATCAATATGTCTACATTTTCTATTATATACTTGGCTATATGCTTTTGATAGTGTGGATTAACTATCACAATGTATGGATACTCATGTTATTGGCTTTGGCCAAATTAGTATCTCATACATAGTGGTGTCGGCAATGCAAGTTTGTTTCTTTGAACTCCAAGAAACTGCACATCCACCGAAGTTGAAGATCCATCCACTGGTGGAAACATGATCCTCAACATAATTTACCCAACTGGCATCTGTATATCCTTTCAAAATTGAAGGATATCCACTATAAATTAAACTATAGTTAATTGTTCATTTCAAATATTTTAATACTTTATTAATAACATGCCAATGTTCTTGATAGTGTTGACCAACAATCACCAAACCATGATATTTTTTGTCATTTAATCTCTTCACATTGTATCACATACAATTAATAAGCATCTCAATTATCACATACATAAACTTTTATGTCATTCTACCTTTTATTATATTTAATAAGCATCTCAATTTAAAATTATAATTCTTTTTTTTTCTTCAATATATCGAAGTCCGAGATATAATACATTGAATGGATTAAATATATAATGCCACAAGTTAACAAAGCATGATCATGAAAATTTCTCATAATCAAATATAAGGTGGGTCCAAACATGTAAGTGGTCTATTTCTTATCAAATAAGAATTTATTTCATTTCTATTAAAGAAACAATTTCTTCATAGTTATATTATAACTAATACATGCATCATAAATTCTATTTGTTAATTTAAATTTCATATTTAAATATGTTATATGGTAAATCTAAATAAGTATCACAATACAAACTAAAAAATAAATAAAAATTATTAAGATTCTCTATGAACATTTGTCAACTTACAATAATTCAAAATATATACTCAAATTATTGTTAATATCAAGATAACCAATAAACAATTATTTTCATACTATTATGTCTATGTAATACGATATCATCAATTTTAAATATAAAAACTTGTAGTATGAAGCAACAATATAATTAAAACACGCACTTGATATTTATAATAATACATATATCCACTACTTTCCTATCAAAATAAATTAAGAGTATATGCTAAGAATGCATCATAAATAAAATATATATTCATACTTATACTTATGAAATTTCACATACTTAAATAATTTCTAAACCATGCATATATGAATCTAATATCACATGTTAAATTTAATATAATCAAATATTACTTTTGAGATATTATCCATAAATTTAGAATATCAAACACATCTTGTATCCATATAAAGTAATTATGTACCTTTTACTATGGCAGAAAATTGTTAGCAATGAGGAATGGTATGTAATTAAGATGGTACAAGTTTAAGACCAAAAGACATCAAAACATTGGGTTAAATATATGCACAAACATGACATCTGAACATCATGAGTTTTAAAATTGGACCACATATTTTCATGTCTTGAAGCAAATAGAAATGAGTTTCATAAAATAACAGAAAACATATATAGAAATTAAAATTGGTATTAAAATTTTTCAAAATGCTTCTAACAATCCCACTCTATTTAACCAATGATATTACTATTTTGCATATTAGTAAGTATTACCTTCTAACATGATTTCCTATGGTGGAAAGATCCAAACAAATATTTGATGCCAACAAGTGTTCTATCAATATAATTTTCGATGAATGAACACTTCACATGTATCGAATAATTTTGATGTCCAGATACATATTAATTATGCATGCCCAAGCAACGGTAAAACTTGCACTTATTTTAACAAAAAATCAAATTGCACTAAAAAAATTATCTAAGTTCAAATTTCACAAAAGTCATAACACATAGGATTCTTCTGATATTATTATACTTAATAGATTTATAAATATGCATGAATTTATGACACTATATAAAATATGGAGGGATAATGATACTTATCTCTCGAAGATATCTCTTATCATTTGATGCTTTTGTTATAGACATAAATCATTTCCTTCCAATTGTAGTCAGTATAATTAATCATAAAAGCAAAAACCAATATCAATCTTAAAGATGGTTGAATCCTTTGTTGGGATATGCTGTAAATCTTGAATAAAAAGATGAAACTAATGATGATGAAGGTTGCACAATAAATTCCAAAGTATGTGTATCACATTAAACTTTAGGTTTGATCGCCCCACCAATCTATGTATATTGGATGCAAACGGGTTAACCGGCGAATCCCCTTTAGGATACTTTGGAATCCTTAAAGTGAATTACACATTCACATCAAGCCTATTGCTCAATGATATTTTACATAATAAAGTTAATTCATTTACTCTTGTGCACTAGAGAAAGATGAAATGACTAAGAGATATTTTTGACAGAAATTTGACTCATGTAACATGAAATTTGTCTTATATTTTTTTGTCTCTAAAGTATCTCTATTTATAGATAAACTCTCAAACCAATTGGTGAAAGTATCTTTATTTTAAAATAATAAATTATTTATAAATAAATTAAATTTTAAAATATTAATATTTTAAAGTAAATTATTTATTTATTTATTTTTATTTAAAATAAATAAAATAGATAAATAAATAAACAATATATCAAATTGATAACTTTTAAATTAAAAAGATTAAATTACTACTTTTAAAATATATTAAACATTAATTGGTAAAAAAATTATTTTTAATTAAAAATATTTTATTTTTTATGCCATTTTACATTTTTAAACTAACTGAACGGTTAATTTCATCAAACACTCAATTAAATAAACTATAAACTATCAGTTAATTTTATCCATGAATCCATAGTAGTTACTCGGATTGGTGTAGTAATCTTTGGAAGTGTATACACAAAATCTATTTCAAATATTGTGATGTAATAGATTGCAGTTTTCCTTATATTGTTAATAATTTTGTTTATACAATTATTCAAATAGAGGGAGATCTAGCTAGATAATGAATTAGATAACAATTAATTTTTATTCAATAATGAAGAGAGTTATAACATTCCTAGTACATTCGATGTGCCTAAGTAGTATCATATTTTTTGTAATAACACTTTATTCAATAATAAAAAGTGTATTAGCAAAGAAAAAAAATTAAATAAAAAACATCTTAACATCGATCAGTTTTTTTGGTTATCAGGAAATGGCGAAGTATAATTAATTTTTTGCGTATATTGTCTATAAAATTACAATATTATGATGATAGATTAATATTATTATTTTTAGATAACGTTGTAAAATAAGAAGAAGAAAAATATTGGACAAAAAAATAAAAAGAATTAAACAAATTTTATTGGCAGTAATGTAACACCCCTCTTCTTGTACATTGTGGCATTGGAATAAAGATTTTCCTGAACAATCTTTTCCTATTAGAAAATTGAAGGAAAAGTAGACAAGAAAAAAAAACTATTAGGCAAATTCTACGTTTATATATTTATGACACTCCATGTTGGTCCTCTTTTTATCCTTTGCCATATGCCACATTTGTAGCAATGAGTAGAAGTGACTAACAAGGTTTACCCACACGACATTGTAGGTTTCCAGCATATCGTGTAAGTCTTCCAACATAACTTCCTGGCTTAGCTGTGATCATGTCTTTCCTTGAAAATGGTCTGTCTTTTAGCTCTGGTCCAGATTGTATAAAGTATGCTCCATTCAAAAACTCATCATTGATTGATCTCCATTGCCAGTTTTTCCATATACTCTCATCTGTGTATTCCCTCTTTGTCACCTTCAATACACAAAAAGAAAAATAATTATAGAGTTTAATTATTATACACTAACTAACAGACAACAAAGAGTGTGAAATATTTTATACCTCTTTAAGATTCAATTGATCTTTGCCAACCATAATGTTGTCTGGTCCAATAAATCTGTTACCCTCGCTAATGATTGTTGGGTTCTGGCTACCTCCCATGGCGTACATTTCCCAGTGAGTGTAATCGTTATTAACAACATGGACAAAACCATATCTGGCCCTAGGCATTCTTTGGACTAATCTCTTTCCAAAGTGGTTGAATGCCAATGTGATTTGCATGATCTTATCATCAGAATAGTCATCACTAGCACCAAAAAGCATCACCTACAATATGCATCACACAAAAATAAGTTATTTTCTTGAGATTTTTAAATTTGTGTAAGTCAAAAAATAGATTGAAAATTGGACGGAGTTTAAGAATTACGCACCTCATTATGGTCAGTGAAGTGACCGTTGGAGATGGTAATAGCGGTTGATCCCATGATAGCATCAATCAAACCATCAGTACAATTTCTCATGGAAACATGATCAATCCAAACATTACTAGCACCAAAAATGGAAATACCATCACCATCACTCTTGGTTCTAAAACCATAATGAGCCTCAGAATCTCTAATCATACCACCCTCCTTAACTTTAATGTTATAAACCTTAATACCATGGATGATAATATTCTTAACAAATTGAACAGTGATACCAGCACCATTGGCAATGTAAACTTCAACACCTCTACCATCAATGGTTTTGTCACTAGACATAATAAGCTCTTGTTGGAGTGTGATGACCATGCTACGAGCGAATGTAATCCAAAGGGGACCGTTACGTGTAACAGCGTGACGAAGAGTGCCTGGTTTTGGGTCCAACAATTCGTTGTCGGAAGAATCGGTGATAACGTAGAATGGACCGCCTTTACCACCGCGGGTGTTACGGCCGAATCCTTGAACACAATCTGCAAGCTTCTGACGGTTGTTAGCCCAATTTGGGTCACACCTCCAGCATCTGTCAATGGGATTTGTAGCCATGCATTTTCCATCCTTTGTTCCCCTCAAGTTCCTTCTAGCATTCTTTGCAGCTATGATTCTATTTTTCAAAAATCACCAAACAAATTGTATGTGATATTAGATATTTAAGAAAATATTCTAAAAAATCATATAATGATATAATAGTAGTGTGTAAATAGATAAATTCTTACTCGGTAACAGTAGCTGTAAAGTTGCCAGAAACTGCAAAAGGATCAACAAAATAAGCAGCTTGATTGACTTGTTTAGCAACTTTAGCTCTTTCTTGCCAGTATGAATCAAACTCAGGTACACGTTCTTCCCAATACTCATTTTTCTCTAATTTATTGGCATTCAATGTAGGAGTGAGAACTGCCAAACAAAGCAAAAAAAGGATAATGTCAAGTGATCTCGCCATTTTATTGTTGGTTTTTTTTTTTTTTTGGTTTTTTATTAATGTTGACCAAAGGTTTCAACTTCAAATATTTTTGAAGCTAACCCCAGGCCAACAAATGAAAAGAACACTTGTTATTGGGGACTGCAAAACGAAAAGAATGAATTAAATTGTTTCCCGATTGAGTTCTCATTGTTTCAGTGGTATTTATACTTGAAAATCAAATGTGTCATAAGCTAATTTTGGGTCATGTTGGAGAATAATTAGGCTAGACGAATGGGTTATTTACCTTTGAAAATTGACCAATATTTTTTTGTGGTTATAATAACTTCACTCGTTTGCATATTCTATTTATAGGAGACACTTGTAATTACAATTTGCAATTGCTTTTCATAGCCATTAAAATATGGGTGATTTTTGTTAGCCTATTAATCTAAAAATGGTAGTGGTGTAATTGATCGCAAAATCTTACATGTAATGTAAATAAAATGGACTTGTTCCTCCTTGTGACAAGGAATTATAATTAAAGTTTTGTCACGTAATGCTTGGCCACATGCTAAAATTCAATTGCTTACTTACTATAGACTTTATCTTACAAAATAGCATTTAATGACTCTCATATGTTAAAATTTTCAAGTAAACAACTCTTTTTTTATAGAACGAAAATATTTTTTTTTTAATAAAGTCAGAATGTAAAGAATTATATAGACCCAATTTTTGCATTATGTAAAATCACCACAGAATTTATTTTCTTGCTCTTTAAGGCAAACCTTAGTGTTCGCCAAAAATTAATGTGAAAAAAATGAAAATTGATTATTGTAGATGGTTTAGCATCAGCATTGTAGCATGGTGGCAACAATGTTGGTAATAAATTACTTGCCACTAAAATTTAACATTGACTTCAAATTGTGTGACATTCACATAGACATTAATTACACTTTACTATAATATATATAAATTCAATTTTCACATTTATGAAAATATTTACCATTCGATGGTATTTTTTTCTATTTGTATATTGCTATTGTTGTAAAATGCAAGTATGGAGTTATGAAGTTCCATACTAGTCAACAAATGGATTAAATAGAGATACTAGTCAACAAATGGATTAAATAGAGATACCTAAACTATGCATCTTCACTCTAAGTCTTGAATGTCTGTTAGATCCCCCAAAAAAAAGTTAATATTTATCCTAGTATAACAAATGAATGTCAACTATATTCCATTCCAGATCCCGGTATAACAAATGATTGTATCTATATTATATTATTATAAAGGGATTACAAGAACAAGTAAGATTTAATGGTTAATAAATTTTAGTTAAAGACGAATTACTTAAAAAAATGCGAATTTAAATCTTGATTGAAACAATTCTTTATCGGATTTTATTTATCTTTTGACCGAATTTGAGATTACAAAACCTCGTTTTCACATGAATCGAAGGATTAATACAAACAAAAGACTACAAGACCCATTTCTATTTAAATAATAGAAAATCCTAACAACACACCCTCTTAACAATACACATAATTTAACCCAATTTCAAATATTGAGATCCACATTATTTATAAAACTCATGTCTCACTTCGAAAAAGGATAACATGTAACAAGAGTTTAGGGACGGAGTTCAACATATAAGTCAAAATTTAACCGGTTAATATATATTTGTCAAATTTATTTGAGAATCTTTTTATATTTAACTATATCAATGTACTTCCTAAAAAAAACTATATTAATGTACAATATCTATTATCTATTCTTTATAATATAAAACAAATCACTCTATTAAAAAACAAAACACTCTTTAAAATGAAAAAGGAATAAACAGCCTATTAATGTATGAATTGCATTGTAGTCTCTGAATGTGCCAAATTGTAATCATATTTTTAAATATCTCTTTTATTAATAATTTTATAAACTCCATTAATCAATAAAAAATATATTTGATGATTAAACTAATTAACTATAGATATATTTTAAGACTAAAATGAATAACAAAAGGCATATTTAAGTATATTTTTATAATTTTAAAAATTGTAATAGCACCTCACACTTTCAAAAACACTATTTAAAAAAAAAAAAACAAATTGATTGGTGCTCTAAAACTATTTTATCCCAGTTGGTGGAATTTAAACCAACAAATTAACCTCTTTATGCCAACGAACTCAAACAATAAATTAATATATATGTATTAAACTATTATGTATATATAGGTGCAAAACAAATTTGGGTTGGAGCTCCGGCAAATGTAGACATATACTAAGTGAGACTAGATTTTGCAAGATTTGAATTTGAGTTATAAGAAATGTTCATTCACTCCTCTGATTTTACTCATCCGCATCCAATACACTACCGAAAGTTAGGATTCAATTTTACACTATCAAAAGCAAAGATTCTGTTAAAACGAGCAAATATGGAAGGTTGGATGAGCATCACCCAGACCTACGTTAAAGATGTTAAGTCAAAGTCTGATCTATTACCTAACAAATGCCCAATTTTAAAGTCTGATGGTCCTTTTCAAGTCTAACAAAATTTGAAAATCTATTTAGAAGTCCATTTCACTACTATTTTATAAAAATTTACACCATTAACCAATAAAATTTTGTAAATAGACGAATAAGTTATCGTGACAATAAGCTTAAATTCTATTTTAATATGTTTACATTATATTACATCACATTTCAATTATATTTTAAAACAATACATTTAAATATTTCAAACATTGATGTAAACTAATATGTTTAAATTACATAAAATGTTAACAAATTTATGATTTAATAAAATAAAATAAAAAAACAAAACAAAATTTAATATTATAATAATAATAATAATAATAATAATAATAATAATAAAAATTATTTATATTTAATTAAATAGATCGATAAGATACTTCTAAAATACTTTTCAATAGCCTTAACTTATCCTTTTTAGCTGAGTAAACTTTTCGAAAAACTTTGATCTTACTTGTATAAAAAAAAGAGCTCGTCGTAGACTAAGACTAAGAGTATGTCTTCAAAAGAGTGTTAACAAATATGATGCCAACACTCCTGCAACGAGTATAGACCGGATCATTTCTAAAATAAATCCATTACTTCAAAAGTTGATGGCTATATACTATAAGTGCCAAATTGTTCAATACATTTTTTATAGCAATCTAAATACAATACAAATTATAAACATAGTAAGAATGATACAATTCAATCTCAATTATTGATTTAAATCTAGTTTCAGATGAACCAGACTTTAGCTGAAATGAACCATCTGCATCCTTCTTTATAACGATGCTTCTGTGCCGCAAACTCGCTTAAATTGTAGTTTGTCGCACCTGACACCGTCATCCGAATAAATAAACAAACGTGTGTATATATATACGTATAAGATACAAATTAATGAATATATTATGATGCCTCCCAAATCTTATAGTCTCTTCCCTCCCAAGCTGTTGACCAGTTTTGGGAACCACTAGGTGGTTCAAAATGACCGGGACCGATCTTCATAGCGACTTTTCCATCTATGATGGCAGCATAAACATCCCTATCTGCCTTGGAAATTTGAACCTTGAACATGAGGAGAGAAAGGTGAGTTTTCCAATAGTATCTATGTTTATACATTACATCAGTTGCACAAATAATGGCCAACAGTTTCAGAGTTTGATTATGAAAAACATCAAACCTTAGGGGTCTGTTTGGTATCAGAAAATATTTTCTGTTTATATTTTTTATTACAAAGGTATCACCTTGTTTTCAATTTTTCCATGTACCTATCTAAGCAGGAACAATGAAAACGAGAAAATGTTGTTTTTGCAGTTTCGTTTATAAAGACTGAAAATTGGAAGTAAATTGAAAATTTTAAAATTTGGATTAAACCTAACTCAATTTTACAAAATCGTCTTGAAAAGTGGGAGATGTCTTCCACTTATAAACACTATTTTAGATCATATTTCATCCAATGCAGGACACTTAACACACTCTTCACGCTCAAGACTAGACATCTAGAGCATGAGCTGTGTGGCCTAATAGCAAATGGCTCAACTGATCTTTGATAGATGCTGATATTATCTTAGAATTTAGGTTAGGCCTAACTCAACTCTACAAAACCAGTTTGTAAAGTGAAGTACCACTCTATATAAATGTGGGACTCTTAAAGAAAACGAGGCAATTTTGTAAATAAAAGTGAGATAAAGAAAACAGCAAAATGTTTTCTCAAACCAAACAGGCATGGTTCCCATGACACCAAGGAAAAAAACTCCCAGCACCAAAAACATGGATTCTTAGGTAATGTTGCAAGTAGAGATATTTTCATTTTGTTGTCCAAACATCATTGTTTTCATCCATACTATGATTAGAATTTTCAGTCTTTCAATAGAAATATCAGTAAACATACAGTGATATTTCAGTTTTAATTCAGTTTCAATCATATTGACATGCATAGAAGAAGTTTATCATCATCCAACCCGAAAATATCCGCCTACACGATACGAAGTAGTTTATAATATAAAGTTCTGATACTCACCGTGCTCCTGCAGTTGATCGCGTTCCGTTTCCTTATAGAGATAAGTGCCGCTATTTCAGTTTTATAGTGAGAGAAAATATGGTCAAAGAACACCGATGGAGTTCCTGGGTGAGTAAGAGTGTACGCATATCCTTGCATTTCTTTTTCGTGGGGAAATCGCCAGTGACCCTTCAAGAGAAAATATGAAAGAAAATTTATGATAGTTTGCACATCAAAACAGTATAACCAAATAAATTCAATGGTTTTAGTTCTAAACTTAGCTTAATTATATTATGCTTATCCAATGAATACTTATAAGAGTGAATAAAAACATAAATCCTTTCATCTATTACTTTTATATGCATAAAATATACATAAAACTCTTGCAAATGTTTCTAATTCATTCACTACTATGGATCTACATATACATATTATAAAGAAACAAAAACTCTGTCAAATTGGAATCTCTGATTTTACTAGTGACATCAATTTTACTAAGCTATTTTTGAAAGTGGAAGTTCAAACCTGTGTAGAACCAGTGTCATGATTTTCTATAAAAGTAACAGCACGAGATGGCCACCATCCAAGAACGCCGGGTGGTTTTCCCTTCTGATCTGACAAGCGCCAATATTCACATCTATCCAATGCCTACAAAGGAGAAAAGTTCAAATGAAATGTCATCAAGGTTGCAAAGATTACATTTAAAAGAAGCAGCTTTGTCAAATTTTCATTTAATGTAATTCCCCTAGAACATTTCTACACATGAAAAGTAAATTTGAAGAGAAGTTATTGAAACCATCGAGGTGAGTGCTTACAGAGTGAAGAATCCCTTTGGTTGTAACATCAAATGCACCAGCAGTACCACCGGCAGCACTAATCCAGTCAACTATCCTCTGCCTGTGCGCATCTTGATTATGATCCATTTCACCGTATGTATAACTGAGGGAATCCCAATACTCTCCCACGGCAAAGTACGGTTCGGTAGCGTCCATGTAGTCCTTTACATAACCACCCCAAAATCCTCTGATAAAGTCAAGCCTCCACCCATCATACCCAATTTCTTCCCTGAAAAAACCAGGAAAGATTTTCACAAAGCAAATAGCCCCTAAAATATCAATGTAATGTATGAACTACTAATAAACTGATTGAATATAATTTCCAGGGACACAATTTTCACACATTTTTGAGCTAATAGTAAGCTATTGAAATTGAAAATGAAGATTTGGAATGAAAACCTTAACCAGCATAACCATTCTTTAAGATCTTTTCTCACAAAGTCCTGTGAATGATCAATGTTTGGAGCCGCATGGAAATTATCTCCACTACTCTTGTTTCCCCTCCCCTGTATATAGAAGAAAGAATATCAATTACCAATATATATATATATATAAAATTTGTCCCGTAAGTACAGCTCAGATGATAGATGCATTAACATTTGATATGCTGGGATGCAGGTTTGAACCAAGGATACCCCTTTTTCTCTATATTTAGTTTGTATGAATTCCGCCGCTATGCTCTTTAAAACCAATATATATATACATAGGGGTCATATCAAGTGAGAGGATGTCTTGTGAAATGTGAGAGCATTAAATGATAACCATTAATTTGAAGGAATGGTTGGGATCTCTTTCTCTCTTTAAAACTGCACCTCCTGTATTGTTTTCTTATTTATGCTGCGCGTGTAAGTTTTGCATTTATTGCTAGCACTAGTTTTCTTCGTCTTCTCTCTCAAGCTATACTCCTCCTTTTACTGGAGTCCCAATTTCAAGAGACCTGAGATGAAAGAAGAAGGTGGCATTCGATTAACGCGAGGAAACAATTGGTTTGTGCAAATTCTTTTGTTCTAAAAACAAACAACAAACTCTTATCTAGTAGTAATAAATTTGGTTTCTCATTGTCCATGGTTCTAGGTGTTCCTAAAAAATCTTCATGATGCAAGGATATCAAGAAATCTGTCTTTTTTGTCTCGACTGTTCTCTTGCCATTTTTTTTTTCCTTTTTGTCTTGTTTCAAGTATATATTGTTAATTGTTGCAACGGCTTGGGAAGGGATTTTTGTGCTTCCGTGTACTGCAGAAGTGTTGTTGAATAACAGTTCTTTTTTCTCCGTCAAAATATCTCTTGTGCTTTGAGGTTGCTTTTAATTTATTATTTCTTTTTGGTTCTTAAAAAAAAATCTTTGTAGCTCCTTTATTTACCTTTCTTTCTTCCATTTTTTCATTAAAAAAACTGATGTTTTTAATTTTCAGAACCCGTATCAGGAGATGTGAAACAAGAGAAATGAGATGAAGTTAAGTAGCGCCTGGAGGGAGATAAATAAAAGGAAACGTACATATTAAAAAAATATTCAATCTCAATTGTTCCTTTAAATCTAATAGTTACTATTTAATACTCTCACCTCTCACAATAAAACATCCTCTCACATGATATGACCCCTATATATATATAAATCAAATATACCTAGAATGACAGCAGTATTGTATTATGTAAGCTAGAATAGAACAAAAGGAATTTTCAATTGCTTTTGTTGTCATAGCTCAACCACTTGAGCTGTGCCTTATCCAAAACCCTCACAAACATACCTGAAAATGAGGATCATCAGCAACAACGGCACGATCGTCCCAGTTGAGGCGACCTCCAAATATGTTCCAAATACCATTCTGATTCTGATGTTGTGCACAGCGGTGATTCAAAACAGCGTCTCCTAGCACTTTGATTCCAGCTTTATGACATGTTTTCACGACATCCTTCAGTTCATCAAAGCTACCATATCTGATATATAAAATAAAAAAAATAACGGTCAATTTCAAAAGTTCCTCATTGTAAAGGTGTATGATTATTTTAATGGGTTTTAATCGAGTACCTAGAATTTAAATCATATAAATCCCTCGGCATGTATCCTTCGGGTGAAACAGAATCTGTAGGTGGTGGTAACCAAATCACAGTGAATCCAAGAGCCGATAATTCCGCAGCTTTCTCTTTAAGCTCCATGTACCATCTTCCAGATTTATGAGATTCCCAGTTAAACCCTTGGCATACTATTTCAAACCCTGTGCCTGTTCCCGAAGTTATTTTTAGAGGGACCTCAGGCACAAGTTCAGGTTCCACAATAGTTTCCTCCGAGAAAGTTGGAACGGAGGTTCTGAAGATACTGTAGGCTTCAGCAGCCAGTCTTTCGATCTCTTGAAGAATGACTTCTTGCGCTTCTTTGGATTTCGTTTTTCGACGCTTCTCAGATGAAATGCCTGTAACCAAATTCCTTATTTCAGTGATTATTTCATCGGTAAATATAGAGTCGGATTCCTCTTGACTTGGCTCTTCCGTCACTTCACTCTGTACGACTGTTGATTGATCCTCTATGTTTTTGGTAACTAAGTTACCAGAAGTTGAGAGAGGGACGTAAAAATCGTTTCCTTCATCATTTAACCAAGAATTTTCATTTAGCTTAAGAACAAAAAGAAATCCTGAAAATTCTTCTCCCAAAGAGATTTGTACTGAACTTCCCTCTCCACTGTCTTTTGACTAAATAAGAGAAAGGACACGAAAATATGTCAAATAAAACACGAAGGTGTGTAATGTAACTAGAATACTGCATTCTTACTAACATAATCCAAATTTTCAAAGAGAAAGGAGAAGAGCAAGTAAACAAAATTCAAATAAAAACTTTTAAGAATAAAAAGTGGCTTAAATATCATACATTCAATATTCCTTCTTTTTTTGGCAATGTAAAGTTTTTTTAGCACTGACATGCATTCAATATTTCAATCATAACAGCAACAACCACGAAAGTCTTTTCCCACAAGGTGGGACCAGCGACATGGATCAAACAATTTCATAATGTTTTATCACAAACGATATATTCTAATTCCAAGTCTCTCTTGATGGTTTCTCCTTTAGTTTCCCTAGTCTTCCTCTTCCTTTAGCTATCCATTATTTCCCTTAATATACTTCATTTCGTTTTCCCTAACTATCCACCATTTGGTCTATATCCTTAGTATTGGTACTTTTTTAGGTCTTTTCCGCAATGCATGTATCTTTAATATTTCGATCATAATGAAGATATATTTATCTAAATATATTGTTTAAATTATAGTGTTTTAGATAAGGAAGGAGTGAAGAAAAGGAATAAAAAATTTAAATGGTGATTATGGTTCGACATAAATGACATAGCAAAAACCATTATTTACAGTGTTACTAGATTACTAATCTTAATTAAGGAAACAAAACATGAAATATAAAGACACGTGTAAATCAATCCTAAGAAATAGTCTAAAATTTTCTAAACTCATGCTCACGACCCAAATACTATATTATTCATATATTCTAACACTCCTCCGTGAACTTAAACTTAATCATCTTAAGGTTGACATGAAAGTAACTTATCATATAAAGACAAACCATTTAAGCATAATATATGATTTAACTACAACGATTTCAATAAGTACGCCAAAATCAGGTCTAAAATCTTATGCAAGTATTCAAGCATAGTAACATCATCATTCATCAATGAAGCAATAGTATTGAAATAGACTAAAAATAACCTGAAAAGTGCTAAAACATAGAAAACAAAAAGCGTGCAACTCATCGAACCCCTACTACCTTTAATTGAGTTCTCAAAGCTTTGTCTTTAAACACGACAGTTTCCGGTGGATGAGGAGCAGGTGGAGCTTCCCACTTTCTTAAATCATCTCTACAAACTCCCCAGTGAAGCAGAATATCTCCCGGTACATCTGTTTCTAAATCTAACAGATTTTTAGCTGTTTTTGAGCATTTCTTAATGGAGACACTGATAGAGTTATTGACAGTAACTTCCTTGGTAACAGGAAGTTCTACATAGAAACTTTCGACTTGATTACTTCCCTCTTTTGGATTTTCGGATTCACTGTTGCTTTCATGAGCTTTGTCAACTGTTGCTTCAGACTCAATGAGAGTGTTAGATATCAGCCCTAAGGCCCCTATGTGTGAAGAAAAACCGTGAAATATATATGTCAGTTCAAGCTCATTAAGAAAATGTTGTGACGACAAAGCTGAAAGGATTAAAAAATAAATAAAATAAAGGTTTAAATATGCATTGGATCCCTACATTTTTTACTGCAATAATTTTTAATGTCTGTTCACTCTATTGTTTGTTACCTATTAGCATCTTATGAAAATGTTTCTCTTTTACAAAACTAGCAGCAATATACAGAAACAGAAACCATATGGACTATAACATATCATAGGATTATGATTTTTTTAACACTTTGTAAAAGAAAATAAAGCCATGACATAGTGCAAATTAAGCGATACAAAATAGAATTCATTGAAGAAGCAAAAATAATGCATAGTGATTTCAAAAAACCTGGCCACACATTAAAGCCCGTTTTAGGTCCAATTAAATTAGCACCCTCCTTTAGATTGTTGACCAGAGGAACCTTGAAATCTCTTCCTTTGTGTTGATACCAATTACCAGTTTCCTCGTCCTACGAGCAACCAAATTGGAATTTAGGAAAAAAATAATGAATTTTTAACGAACATATCCAATGGTTGTGTGTAAAGACATAAACCTTGAGAACAAAATTAATCGCTGAAATCTCATCGCTTGGTTTTAGACCAATCTTGACTTCATGAAAAGTATCTCCTTTAGAATCAGATGATGATTTCTTCAACGGTGTCTCTATTGCATAGTCCTGAAATTTTCACTTCACACTCTAACATTCTACATTGCCAAAATGTGAGATTATGAGAATTCATGAAACCATTGTATACCTTTATAAGAACAGATTCGGGAGGTATCATTTCATGCGGAGGTTGATCCCATTCACTGCAGAATGAAACTCACATGGTAATCATCTTCGTTGAATCATTATGATTTAGCTCTTGATATGATATCAAATCACCAAATAAAGTACAATCACAAGATATCACTAAATTAGAATGAAAACAAATTCAAACACCTTAATTTAACATGTTTTACCTTCCAATATCATCGATGCGGGAAACTCCCCAATGTAGAATCCATTTTCCTGGTAGATTGCAACCAACTGTAAGCTCCAAATTCTCCAAATCATTCCCT
The DNA here is from genome assembly GCA_037974295.1 of Cicer cuneatum. NCBI lineage: Eukaryota > Viridiplantae > Streptophyta > Magnoliopsida > Fabales > Fabaceae > Cicer > Cicer cuneatum. Next base: position 31,343,017 of record JBBPBO010001985.1, on the reverse strand, counting down.
TGATCTAATCTTACAAAGACCTTTCCCTCCACCTGCAAATTCCATTTCAAGTAAGACAAAAAATTCCATCAATGCCAAACACCAAACTATATATATCTACTTGTAAAGCAAAAAAGGGGAAAATAAGTAAGAAATAAAGCTCTTTGCCTTTTATGTACATGTGACTTTATTTAATTGAACTTGGAAAACTTTTACATTTTCAGAAAAAACAAAAGAAAACATGATGACCCAAAAAGTAAATAATATAATAACAATGAAGCTGATCCTAACTTTTACCACTTTATACAAAACAAAATTCACAATCCCCTTCTACTTTTTCACTATTTCCACTTGGAAAAACAAAAGTTTTTCATCTGGGTAATTCCAGAACTTTCTCTACAAACCAAGCAATGTTCAAATGCAAAAAGGTGATACCAGTTCAATTCTGTTGATGGGATAAATCTGATTGAAGACAACATCAGAGGCTTGAAGGGGTTCAAGGGTATCAGTATTAATTGCAAAAGCTTCAAACTTTGGAGGAAAAAACTTGTGGGGTGGCTTGAATGACCAAGAACAAGAATCATAGTTATTATTGGAGAATGTTGAAGAGGAAAAGAGAGTGTGTTGATTTGGCTTGAAACGGTGAATGGAAGCTACTCTGTTTCTGTAGTGGCAGAGCTTAAAGAGTGGGTCAGAGAAAACGGTGGTGGAGATGTTCATGATATGGCGGTGGTGGTTCCTTTTGCAAGGAAGAAGAAGATGGTGAAGAGATTCCACCAACTTGTAGTGTGTGTGGACACAAAAGAAATAATTAAAAGTTAATGTATTCCCCTAAAGTTTACCGTGTGTGTGGGTAGCTTGGTTTACTCAAAAATTTAAATTAATCATCGAAATAAGTTATTAAAAGACCTTAAAATGATAAGAGATTATTTTGATATGAGTTTTTATAATTATAAATTATATATTTTAATAATTATTTCAATAATTTAATAATTAATTTAAATTTTTGACTCAGTCGTATATTAAAATGACTCTACATTTGTAAAGAATTAAACAGTGATATGTATTTATTTTCTTCTAAGATATTACTTTATCTATAGAAAAATTTAAGATAAATTAGATTCTAGTGACTTATCAAAATCAAAGAGTCAAAACATGTCTGAAAAATTGAAATGCACTATGAGATGTAGTTACAGTTTACCTACTAAATAAATCTTCACATCGATATAAAAATTGAACTATCAACTTTGTAAACGTAACCCATAAGCCAGATTTCTTTTCTTCCATTGAGGATAAAGTAATGTCGACCATATTATTTCCGCAAAAACAAAATGTGGACGGTATTACAAAAAGTTAGAATAAATGATGTCGACGACGCCAAAAATATTATATAAAAATAAATAAATAATGGATTCATGGATATTTATTTTTGAAAATATATATGGATAGTTAAGGGTTGTCCTAGGTGAGTGTGCCCATGCCAACAATCAATGATTATCATGTGATGAAATAACAAATGACTACCTCTATCCTTTTTATAAGCTTCTTTTATTTATAAATTTTACATACATATATTAAAAATATGTAGTTTATTTAAATTGTCCTTTTATAAATTTTTCTATCTTTTTTCAATTAGTTTGACATATTTATGGACCTAATTAATTAGAAGTAGAGTCTAATCTATTAGCATATAGCATATCTGAAATTAATATATTACAATGTTTAAAATGATAGTTTTTGTATGTGTAGTTTGGGTTGTCTAATTTGTGTGTAGTGTGTAGTGTACCAACCATCCTCATGTTTGAGTAATTTGTATGCTAATTCAGTGTGCTCTCACCAAAATAGGGATAGCAATATAACATGTACTCTTGAGTATCCATCTGAAATCGTCTTGATTTGAGCAAAAAAAATCCGTTTTGATTGAGTGCGAGTGCGGATTTTCCCCGGAATTAAAATTCAGATGTGGTGGCAGGTGCAGGTGTGTTGATATTCACTCCGCACCCGAATCCACTTCTCTAGTAATATTATTGTAATTTTTAAATTTTATATACCTGCACGTATTAAATTTACTTAATTTTTTTTTATATATTAAAAATTAAAATTTCATCTCTATAATAGTACAAAAGTAGGGAAGGCAAAATTTGCCTCTAACCCGCCCATTGCCATGTCTACACCAAAATAACATATGGCCTCTACTTGTCAAGCTTCTCCTCGTTGTCGAACGTGGCTAGGAATGGCAATGCGTAGGGTTTGGGTAGGGTAGTATAGTGCTCATTCTCGTACCCGCAGTTTAAAAAAATACTCGTGCCCGTGGCTGTACCCTCGTGGATATCAACTTTAATATTCGTACATTTGCCTTTTGGGTACTTAAGTGTCCATACCCATACTCATTATCCGCACTTTAAAAAAATATGTCGATAAATAATCGTTATTGTTGTTAATAAATTTAAAAAATTGGTATGGGTAGAGCATAATATAAATTGGTATGGATAGAGCATCATGTAGCTTGATATGTGTATAGAGACTAAAATTTATTTTTCCAATTTTTTTAATTATTAAAATTACATTTTTTTTTATTAAAGGCCCAATTTTTAAGATTAGAACATGACCTCCAAAATCTATTACTAGCCTATTTTCGTGATAATTTATTTATACGTTTCTTTTTTAGAAGGATCAGAAAATTATGAAATGAAAAACCTAAATTCATTAATTTGTTTGGAAGAAAAATGAGAAGTAGAAAGACATGAGATAATAAAGAGTGAGAGAGATAGTAAATAGAGATTGGAGGGGGAGATAGAGATGCATAATAAAGTAGATGGACAAATGTGTATTTTAAAAAATCATGTATTTAAAAAATATTTTTTCAAACAAACATATTTTCTTGAAAATCATTTTTATGTCCTTTATGGTAATTTTGTAGTTTTAAAAAAAATCATTTTTATAAAATTGTATACAAACAAGTTAAAAATTATTTTACAAAAATCTCTAAAGAATAATCTCTAAATTATTTAAAACAAAAATTATTTTTATTTAAGCTCAAATAAATGCATCCAATAATAATAATAATAATAATAGTAATAATAATAATAATTATCATTATTATAATTATAATAATATTTATAATAATAATAATATATAAGTGCGGGGGCGGGGTGGGTACTATAGTATCCGTACCCGCACCTATACCCGTTTAATTTTGCAGATAATTATCTGTCCCCATATCCATACTCATTATGAGGATTTTTACCTTAATCATTACCCTTTTTTTTTTGCATATATCCAATAAATCTTTCTAATTGTCATCCCTAAACGTGGCCAATTACAGGTAGTTGTTTCCTTTCGGAAACAAAATAGGAACTACATAGTAGCGGTGCATATGACTCTCCATTGTCAACATGCCCCCTAGTGCCTATTTAAGCTTTGAAATACCAAAATTCTCTCAATTATTGATTGTTTTTTAAACCAATGTTGCTATAGAATAGTTATAGCGTAGAGATCATTAATATCTTATATTTTTACCGATCAAAATCACTTATTGTCTAGTAAATTTATCTAACTATTTTATTTTCTTTCTTTTTCTATTTAAAATAGTTAATTATAAGATTTCTTGTATCTATTTGTTCCGGAGATTTCCTAATAGTAAAGGTTTAACACCCCCATAATTAATTAACACAATTATCCTAATAGTAAAGGTTTAACACCCCCATGATTTTACATTAACACAATTATCAAAGATAAGTACTTAATGAGAGACTTTGTGAGTATCAATTTTGAAAAAAAAATAAGTTTGTCAAAAATTGTAGCATTTTTTCTTTTCTGAAAGTACATAAGATTTTATTAAAATCTATTTTTACCTTTACAATGCATCTACCTTTATTATAAAACTTTGGGTTAGAGTTATCAAAATATCTTTTTAAGGTTAGAGAACTTTTGAGCAATAGATTAACACATATCGCGCTAAAGTAAATAAAGAAATCTGATATATTAAAGAAGTGCATCTTAGTTGTTAACAATAATAATCTAACATAAATATAGAGGAGGAAGAAGAGAAGGAATCATTGGCTAGGGTTTCATAAATAAAATGAACAAAGCTTATGTTTGCTAGTTTTACAATAGGTATATATACTAAAGAATAAAAAAATCTAAAGTACTCTTACTACTAACACATAATAACAATATAATCTAATATCTCCCCTCAACATCATGATGCATTAACAGAGAGTATCGAGAGTTTGTCAACCAAAATACGAAAACTTTTAATGGAATGCATCTTTATGAACAAATCAAAAATTTATAAAGAGGATGAAACAAATAGTAGAGTAGTGGTTCTATGCTGAAGATGATGACGAGTGAGATGACAATCAATCTCAATGTGTTTGGTGTTGGAACCAAGTTGGTTCTAAGTACTTAGGATTTTGATGTTTACAAAAGCACTCCATGTAATCTTATTTTGAACCTTGAATTATTACATTAAATGCCACCAGAAAATGAAGGTCCCAGAGGCAGAAGATAAAGACACCAGAAAATGCATCCATAAGGTACCAGAGGATGCATCATGAAATTACCAGAGGATATCTTTGCTAGCCCAGATCAGAAGGAAGCAAAGTCAAAAGGAGACCTGGACCAGACAGAAGCAAGCCTGCCAGAGGGAGACTTGATCTAGACCAGAAGGAATCATTTGTCAGACTTAGTCCAGAAGTTATTCTGACCAGAAGATGGCCTGGCAGTGAAATGATAAACAGCCAAGACTTGATCCAAACTTAATCAGAGGATAAGTTAATGGGTCTAGAACAAGAGAATCAGTCCAGATTTGACCCAGACCAGAAGATAGCATGGTTCAGGGTATGAAACTAAGTCCAGACCAGAAGAAATGATCTCCAGATTTGATCTAGAACTGATTCAAAACAGAAGGTAAAATATCCAGATTGAAATATTATTTGTCTAGATTTAATTTCAGTTTAATCCAGATCAAGTCCAGAATTGGTCCAGATCAGAGGGAAGATATTCAGATCAATGGTCCAGATTTAAGTATATGGCCCAGTGCTGGCCGAGATCAGAAGATCAGACTGGCCCAGTGTTGGCCGAAATCAGAAGGTCAAAAAGTGTGGTCCAGCAGTGGCCGAGATCAGAGGATCACAGCAGATCAGTTTGCTAGACCAGGTTGACCGAGATCAGAAGATCAAAAGATCATAAAGTGTGGTCCAGGGTTGGCCGAAATCAGAGGATCACAGCAGATCACTTAGTAAGGTCCAGATGTGGACTAACGCAGAAGATCAAACGGTCCAGATTTAATCATGAGGATTAATGGTGGAGATTTAATTAAATTTGATCAAAGTATTAAAAGGATTTGTTACAAAAATAAAGTGAATTCTTTTGGAATTCAGAAGCTGTTGGCGGGAAGAAACTAAAGACATGATTGGCCAGTTATTTTTGAAAGCAAATCTGAAGCTTAAAAAAAGATATGTTTTTTGTTTAAGTGAAGCCCGATTGGTCAAGATATTTTTGCAAGAGAATCCAGCAAGATACAACTTGAAATTAAGCTTGGAAGAGACCCTAATTCGCATCTATAAAAGGAGGCTCAAGGCAGAATACTTAGCATTGAAAATCACAAAAGAGTCATACACTTCCAAAAGCAAACACTCAAGCTTTTAGTGAGGTTAATTGTGAGTTCCAGCTTTCCAGAAGCAAGCACTCGTGTTATTTTCTTTCCCTTGTGTTAGATCTAAGTTGTTGAAGTAGAGTCTACAATCTGAGGGAGTCATAAGGGGTAGCAGATTACTTGGCAATTAGATTCAACGCGTTGTAATTCCTTCTACAATCTGGGGTTGTCAGATTGGTAGGAGAAGATTTGACTTAGGAAGTCAAGGTGCTGTATTCCTCAAGAGTCTAGGATTGTTAGACTGTTTGAGAAGACTGACTTGGAGGGTCAGTGGAACTGTTATAATTCAAGGTTTGAATTAGTGAAATCCTTCAAGGTGAAGGAATAGGACGTAGCCTCGTTAACTGTGAACCAGTATAAAATTCTGTGTTTTTATTTTTACTCTATATCCGCTGCTAACTCTGTTTTATTCATACATCAAGTTTTGTCTTAAAACTGCAAAAACAGAAAAAGTATTCAACTTAGTCAAACACAACTCAACCCCCCTTCTCGTGTTTGCACCTTCATTTGGTGCATTCATGAATTACTTAGTTATAAACAATTTGAATAACACTCTTGTTATTGTAGTTGATGACATAACACGATGTTCAACTTACGTTGAAGAGCGAGAGACAATGTTCTATTTTTTACTCTTCCAAGAAAGATACAAAACCATATGGTGGACTAACGATCTGTGGGGTCACTAGCCCAATCAACATCAGAATAAGGACATAACTCTAATGAGGACGATGATGGAAAGAAAAGGCTCTGAAATTGAGTTCTCCATAGATAACAAAGAATACGAAGAACAGTTGCCCAATGCACTGTAGTGGGAGAGACAACAAACTAACTGACAATATGTACAACATAAGCAATATCAGGTCTGGTAAATGTAAGATACACTAGGTTGTCAACCAAAGTATGGTACAATGTGGGATCTGGTAAAGGAACACCATCAGAGGGAGCATACTTCACATTCAACTCAAGAGGAGTATTTGCTACTCTAGTATCAGAAAGATGAGCATGTTCAAGAATGTTGGCAATGTACTTGGATTAAGGGATAAGGTACCCTTTTGGAGAGTAGGCAACTTCAATCTCCCAAGAAATAATGAAGAGTGTCTAAGTCCTTCATCTCAAATTGATTGGCTACCTGTAATTTCAACTTATTGAATCCATTAACATTATCACATGTAATAACCATATCATCAACATACAAGGAAAGTATAATGCGACCATAAGCGGTAGATACGATAAACAATGAAAAATCACGTTCACTAGATAGGAAACCAAGAGATGTGACTACAGTAGATAATTTCTCAAACCAACCTCAATGAGCCTGTTTAACACCATATAAAGCCTTTTTTAACTTACACAATTCCCCCTGTTTATGAGAAACACTATGCCACTATCGAATAGATGTAACTGCAATAAGAGTACGGATAGTGGTCATCTTGGCTACAGGAGCAAAAGTTTCTTCATAATCCATATTATATTATTGAGAGAATCCTTTGGCAATAAGATGTGCTTTGTAGCGCTCAACCGACCCATTAGACTTAGTTTTGATCTTGTATACCCAATGAGACCCAATAGCACCCTTTTCAAGAAGAAGAGGTATTAATTCTCAAGTATCTGTTTTGTGAAATGCAGAGAGCTCTTCTACCAAAGGGGATCATGAATAGCCTCTTTATAGGAAGAGTGCTCAAACAAACTGTAAATAGAGACTAAGAAATAAACAAATGAAGTTATGGAAGTGGAATAAACAGACTTAGGTAACTGAGTAGACTTACAGTGACGAGAGAGGTAACTAAGAGGCGAAGGCAGAGGCAGAGGATCAACAATTGCATGATGTGGTTGGACAACCAGATGGACAAGAAGGATGTCATCATGTGGAGTAGTAGTATTTGTCCTGCAATTTTCAACATTACAATTATTAGAAGCATTATCATTAGGACCAAACGGATCAATATAAGTTAGTTCCAAACTATTAGTAATCTAAGAATCAGACGAAATAGAGTAAAATGGGATGTGCTCAAGAAAAAAAACATGACAAGAAACATAAAGTTTTCTTGCATGAGGATCATAACAACGATAATCTTTTGACCATCCTGATAACCTAGAAAAACACACATGGTAGAACGGGAAGACAACGTATTGCGTTCTACTTGTGGAAGAAGAACAAAACAAGTAGAACCAAAGACTTTCAAAGAAGAGTAACCAAGGATAGAAGCATACAATTTTTCAAAATGAGACAAACCTGATATAAAAGACGATGGGATTCTATTAATAGCATGGACAGTAGTAAGAACTGATTTGCCCCAAAACTCATTGGGGGCCGAAGTAAACAACAAAAGGGAACAAACAGTCTCAATAATATGACGTGTTTCCTTTCAACAACTTCATTCGGTTGAGGAGTATCAGTACAAGATGTTTGGTGGAGGGTGCCATCATAAGCAAGTAATTCAGAGAATTTATTAGAAGTATATTCACCGCCTAAATCACAATGAAAACACTTTATAATAACATTATGTTGAGTCTTTACCATAGCACGACACATATGATAAATGTAAAAAAAATTCAAACTGATTTTTCATAAGACAAATCCAGCAATAACGAGTGTAATCATCAATAAACGAAACATAATATCTAGATCCTCCTTTGGTGAGAACAGGTGATGGACCCCAAACATCAGACTAAATTAAATTAACGGTGTATCTGAAACAGAAACACTTTTACTAAATGGTACAACTGAAAATTTAGCAAGTTTACAACCACAACAATATGAAATATAACTGGTTTGTAACTTTCCTAAAGCTCTAGTTGAAGCCAAATGTTTTAACCTAGAAACAGAAATTTGTCCAAGGTGAGAATGTCATAAATAAACACTAGAAGACAAAGAATTCAAACGAAAACTAGATAATAAGTCAACATCGGATGTTGAGGATGCAATATCTGAAACTTGCAAGTCATCCAAAACATAAAGATCCCTATGTCTATGGCATGTCCCAATCACCCTCTTGGAATGTGGATCCTACACACAACAAGAATTGGAAGAAAATATAACTAAATAAATGAAATTACATATTTGATTAACAAAAGCAAGACTCAAAGTGAGATTAGGAATATAATAAACATCCTAAAAGACAAGTTAGGTATGGAGACAAAACCAATGTGTGCTAATGGCATATGAGTGTCATCAATACTCATAAACGACACAAACGAGATAAGATTTACCAATACAAAATATTTATCCTCATATGACATATGGTGTGATGCTCCAGAATCAAGAATCCATATGGAAGAAGATATACCTGACAGACTAGAGTAGTTCAAACCTTTAGTAGATGAGGCATACATGGCATGTGACTGAGTGGCAAGAAGTTTTTGAAGTTGTTCTACAATATCAAATACTTGGGAAGCAATCTCATATGGGTATACAGAACCAGAATTAGAGCTAGTGGTAGGACGAGCATAAGCAACAACATTGGATGATGCACCCTTAAAATTCTTCTTGTGTTCTCTCTCCAATTTCGGACATTGTGCTTTCTAATGACCTTTTCTTTTCAAAAAGCACATTCATCATTACCAAGCCCACATTTCCCTTGAGGTTTTCTTTTTTGTACAGGAGTTGCAAAAACAGATGGAGGAATGGAGAGAATTCCCTTATCTAATATAGTGGATTGGGTCATGAGTCTGACTTTTTTTGCCAATAGAGTTAGTCATTGTCGAATATAATTCCTGAATGATCATATTGTTCTACTCCAGAGCCCTAATATCATTTTCCAACTGAAACCATCTTGCAAAGTTAGACTGAACATATAAATGTTTCAAATGATCCCAAATCTCTTTCGCTATATCATATTTTGCTAGTTGCACACCTATAGACTACTTAAAGAGTTATTAATCCAAGTAATGATTTTTGAATTACTAACATTCCATGTTTTCAAATCATTTGAATATTCAGCTTCATCCTTTTTATTTGTAGGCTTAACAGAAGCTTTATCAACATAACCCCACCCCACATAACTTTTTCAATAAAAAAATGTTTCATCACATAACTCTAATAAGAGTAATTATGTCCATTAAGGTAACACTAATAGCTTGAAGAGAATCATCTTTAGCACCACTCAGGACAAACAACGATAGAAAATACAATGAACACAATCACTAAGAACACAAAGAAATTAGGGATAACTTGTCAATAGCAAGGTCAATTAAGAACAAACAATATCACGCCGGATACAAAAGAAGAGTCATGTCGGAAACAAAAGAACAACCACGCCAAAAATAGAGAAGTATAATCGATCGAAAACTAAAATAGAGGAAGGAAATCGGTACTGACACCGAACTCCACTAAGTTGTGGATCACTTTGCAGTAGATCCCAAAAATAACCAACCCTCTTTGATATCATGTTAACAATAATAATCTAACATAAACATAGAGGAGGAAGAAGAGAAGGAACCATTGGCTAGGGTTTCATAAACAAAATGAACAAAGCTTATGTTTGCTAGTGTTACAATAGGTATATATACTAGAGAATAGAAAATTCAAAAGTACCCTTACTACTAACACATAATAACAATATTATCTAACATTAGTATGACATATTACATAGAAAATAAAACAAATTACAAGAATTAGAATCAAGTACAATATATATCAAAATACAACCACCTTTTGGATGATGACCTACACAAAAGTCTAAACCATAAGTCATGTTATAAAGACTAGATTCAAGACTCTAACGCGAAATCATTTGTTGGAAAATTACTCAAAAAACCTTCCATGAGAAGGAATAATCGAGACATTGGCTACATACTCTAGAACCTCCTTAGGTGATTCCGAGTTTGTTCCACGACGCACCAGATCCAAGTAGTCATCATTTTTCAATGAAAGGTGTCTTTGACATCTTTTGCCACTATATGTAGATGATCACTCAAAAGTAAATCTTTTAAGACCATTTGTGGAGGGATATACCATACTAGTGCACACTCGCCTCCTAGGAGGTCGTACTAAATATAGAGGCTCGTTTTTTAAACACTTATTTGTTGTCTCGATCAAATAAATGGGAACTTCTTCCTAGCATCCTTTAATGTTCTCAGTACATGTGGTTTCACGTACGCAATAGATCTCATGTATGTCTCTCTCTGTGACGCCGCCACATTCATGGAAAAGGTATTTACAACTCAAAAGTCTAACAACGGCGTGTCACTATGGCTAACTATCAATTTGGTTCATTTAGCTCCCTAACCAACCCTTTTATAAATAGATGTTTGGGCCACGAGATCTATGCTCCATTTCTATTGTTCATATCCCTCAACAAACTTGAGCTTGAGGCCCCTCGAATACACAGTAGGCCCCGTCAGAATCATCATGTTGTGTTTAGTCTTCTGTGAGTTTAGCATCTAAAATGTTGGTGTAAAGAATGGGTTATTCGCATCTAAGTTTATCATGACAACCAAATACAGAAAACACAAACACATATGTAAACATAATACAAGCATACACAGTAACAACCTTAAACTATAAAACAAATTCAACATCAACATGCATATCCTTTATTGCACTTAGTTTCACCATGTGTATTTAAATACATACCTTGGGGACTTTAACACCTTACACTAAGCTGACAAGCCATAACAAAGTCATAACATAGTGCCATCATGAGACGAACCATGTTCCAACTAATTTGATTCGTCTAACACTCATCGTGAATATAATTATCCTCGTTAAGTTTGGTTATGTTAGGGTATACGAATCAACCACGACTCAAGTTCTTGAAATCAAAAAAATCATATCGAGCCTATTATAGAATTTCAAAATGCAATCGCCCCCAATTGGCTTTCCACCTTTCAAAAAGTTGGTCATTAATTTGCAACACCATTTTTTGTTATCGTTGCATGCTCGACACCACAATGCATATGTATGCATGCTTATAATATCTAAATACACTCTAATTTACACCTTCTTATTTCCAGTTTTTCATCACACCATTAACCATTTTAGATCTGAAATCTTTTTTCAAAACTTTTCTTTTGTAAAACAAATCAAGCAATGCACACAAACATACAATCCTACAAAACTATCAAACTATTTTAAGTATACGTCCATTAACCTTTGCATTTGCGTGCTCTGAATTCACCTTTGCAACCTTCTACAATATTGCACCAACTAACTGTTGGAACCAAGTTGGTTTTATACTTAGAGTTTTGATGTTAACAAAAGTATTTTATGCGAGCAATATATTTGACTTTACATAGTATGAAAAAATATTCATGTTTTTTAAGACAATTTAAAATGAGATTTGATTCAGATTTATAATTAAAGAAAATCTTTGACCAAGTTCAAAACAAGATATGGTCAAGATTTGAAGAAGATATGACCAACATCTTATCAACAAAAAGATATGAATTATTTACAATAAGATTTATCTACTAGAAGATATAAATTATATACAAGAAGAATTTTTCAAGATTTATCTATAAGAAGATATGAATTATTTACAAGAAGATTTGATCGAGTTTATCACAAGAAGATATGAATTGTTTACAAGAAGATTTGATCAAGATTTATCTACAAGAAGATATGAATTATCTACAAGAATATTTGATCAAGATTTATCACAAGAAGATATTAATTATTTATGAATTATGTACAAGAAGATGTGATGAAAAATTGTTTATAAGAAAAAACACTCACAAGAAGAAGCATTTATTATTGGCAAAGATATGATTCAGATTTTAACAAAGGACAAAATACTGAATTGGACCTAGTCATATTCCTACTTGAGAAAGTTCAAGAACCGGTTCAACACTATGTTCCTGCCCAGATCAAAGCAAGCAATAAGAAGGAAGTTTCATTTGAAGAATTTGCAAAAGCAATCTTAACAAAATATGAACAATATAAATATGAATAATTTACAAACTCAATCTAAACAAAATATAAACAGTATCAATCTAAAAAATTTACAAAATCCATCTGAAGAATTTATAAACTCAATTTAAAAAAATACAAATAGAATCAATCTAGAAGAATTGCTCAGATTGGATTCAGAAATAAAGAATTGGCTAAAGAACATATCATCAAAAAACATCTTGTTCATAATTATTTTTGAATAAGATAATTGTTGACCAAGCTAGAAATGAAAATACAATTCATAATTAAACAATGACTAAATTGAAGCCATAATTTTATCTATAAATAAATACTCAACGCTGAAGAAGCAGATCATCAGAAAAGAGTATAAGAACTCAAGCTCAAAATTTTGAATTCATATTAGAGTTCAAAGAGAGAAACACTTGTTCGAAAAGAAATATTTTCTAAGTGTTTTTCTTAAAGTGTGATAGTCATTGTTAGTAGTGAACCTTGATAAATTACTTGTGGATTTAATCTTTTTGAGTGAATGGACTGAATGTAGCCAAGTTAATAGTTAATTAGGATAAATTACTTGTGTCACTTTGTTCCTGCACTACTTAGTTTTGTTATTGCTTGTACTCCTAGTAAATCATCAAGTCTGAACCAGTTTAATCAAATAATGAAAAAGTTATCAACTTAGTCAAACACAATTCAATCCTCCTTCTCGTGTTTGCACATTCACTAACCTCAAGTCTCTGAATTCTAACATTATTCACGGCAATAAAATAAGAGAAAAGGTTGTGACACCCTAAACCCCAACTTACAATATAGATAAAATGCACTAGTTTTGAAACAGATTCACAACGATTTCAAAATAGATTATAAAAAAAAAAACTATTTTTAAATATAAGGCTTAGAATATCACATTCTACACATTCATATTACACGTGTACCAAAATCGTCATTTAAAAATCTATTTGCATCAATACTAGTCAAGACTCATCAAATCATTCTTAAAATTTATAGACAATTGACTTTCATTTTTAAAAAATAATAAATTACAAAATAATACTTTTGACCATAATTTTACAAAATATAAATTAATTGAAGATTAGAGAAAGTACAACTGATTTTTCCACCTAATATCATCTGTCATAACATGGATTGCCAACTTAAAATCACTAAATTTTTGCTAACGTGCACACACAAGACAACGAAAGGTTGAGTAATAGAATCATGTATAGTATAACAATGAGTAGAGAAAACATTCACACGTAGTCACTGATTAAATTTAAATGCAAGTTCATTGATTCACATATACTTATTTAAACATGTTCATTTTTATATACATTCGCATACTCATATTTTCATATAGGTACATTAGCACATGTTAACACATAACATAACATTATCAAACTACGCATTTATCATTTACCATACAGACACAATAAACATTTATCAACTAACCACACACAAAAATATATTCAATTCATTATTTAGGACATAATGTAAACACATTAAGTTGTAATAATTCATATCATGACATAAAAATAGCAATTCAATTCATACCATTCGCAAGTATTCAAGACAGTAATCTAATGATATGCATGGACACTTACTCAACACTTCTACTTGATTTGGTATCATTCTAACTTTGAAGTACTTAATCATGAGTTTGATACTATGCTACCACACAATTCAAATTGGTCATGTCCTCATAGATTTTCTCTACTCAATCCGACACATATATGTGATGATAAAGGTAAACATGTGTTGTATGATAGTTCATAATATTTAGAAGGCTACTCTCAAATCACCTACAAACCCTCCACCAAAATACATAAGGTCTAACTTTCAATATCGTAGTAAATAAATTATGAAATATTGATGTAATACATATTTCACTAAAAATATATATGTACATCAAAGTATAATACTTGTATCCATAGTCTAATTTATATTATTCAAATATACTTTAAAAATTAGAAACACGATTTATCGCATAATATTAAAAAAGAATGTGTTCATAATAAATAAATAAAAAAGAATATTTTTATACAAAAATATAAAATGAGTATTTGTTTCATTTGTACTTAATATATTATAAAAGTTTGAATTTAAAATATATATTTTTGTTAGAATATTTTATAAAATGATATCATAATTTATTATATAATTATAATATAATTATACAATTTATGTAAAAAATGAAAAGTTTTGTCATATATATTATAATGAACCTCTTGTTTTCAAAAAGTAATAACTAAATCAATTACATTCGTTATGAGAAAAACTAGATACATAAAATAAATTTGTAAATATGATATAATCAATTCAATTATACATAATAGAAATTTATGAGATACAATGACTAATCAAATGTTTGATCGTGACACAAAT
>JBBPBO010001985.1:31264231-31327746 GCA_037974295.1 Cicer cuneatum | reverse complement strand
ATATCCAATATATAATAGCTTTCGAACTTCAATTATGTTTATTGCAAAAATTTACTTTATTTACAAATATCTATTTCTATTTTAGTTTCAATATTAAAAAAAATATATATATGCAAAAAAGAGATAAAGAAATTGATAAAAAAATAAGAGAAAAATATACAAAAGAATAAACGAAAATAAATGAGACAAAAAAATAATTGATGATGTTATTTATTTAAGTTTAAAACGTTTATTGATTAATTTTATAATTTTTTTAAAAAATTATTGAATATTATAAAATTGTATGGAATTATTTATAAAAATTTAATTATTTAATATATATATATATATATCTATATATATATATATGATACATAAATATAACAGAGTTCAAATTTAGGACCACTTTGTATCACTAATATATATATTATTCATTCTCACATGACTCATATGACTCCCATTGTCATATTTAATACATGAAAGTGAAGGAGAATAGATTCTCATGATATATGTCAAATTAAAATAATCGTAAAAAACAAACTTTATTATTTGTATGAAGAATGAAATACTATATTAAAATAATATAAAATATACACCGTTGATTTATCTAATAATTAAAATTAAATTATGTTTTACTTATTATTTCTTTAATCAAAATTCGTAACACTTAAATTTATAACTTAAAAGTAAATTTCTAAACTATAAATGAATTTCAAAATTAAATTCTCGATCAGGATTAAGAAGTACTCATGTTTGATCTTTGTTTTTAAATGTACACCATAATAGCCAAAAGTATTCCAAAAAAAAAATCATTTAAATTTTTATAAAATTAATTAAAAAAAAAGTATACACATTTTTAAAATAGAGTTAAGAAAATTAAAGTTTAATAAAAAAATTGTCATGAGAAAGAATTAGATGTAAAAATATTTGAATTTAATTATAACTTTGTAATCTATTTGTCTCTTTAATATAACTTCATATTGTATCTTTATCTAATCTTTTTATGTTCACTATATTAAATTATCAATTCAAAAAAGGCTAAGATAAAAGTCTCTATCGGTCGATCAATATTTTTTCTATTCATTTGTTTCATTCTATTTCTATCGTAATAATAATAATTTATTATTATTATTTTAATTGAATTGTATAAAACACTAACTCTATTGAAAAATATTTTAACAAATTTTTATTAAAAGAAGAATATGTATTGATTTATGTTTTATAACTAGTAAAATGTTTTATTAAGTACTTTGAAAAATAAAGAGAACATGAATTTTCAAATACAATTGTTTGTGTTGAAAATTTTACAATGAATTAGACATTGAATGTATTTTATTTATATAATGTGAAACTCATAAGAAAAATACTATGATAAAAATTGACATGCTTGCATTATACACACTACAAAAAATAAGTCTACCAAGAAAACTTTTATGAACTATTTTTTATATTGTAGATCAAATAAATTATTCGCTTAATAAAAAGATTTGAATAGTATAATATATACAATGAGATTTTTGGTATTGAAAAACTTAAGTCATTATTTGATAATGACTTAAAACTACATTCAAAATATCTTGAAATTTATCTAAAATATGATACTTATCGTAATCTCGATGATAAAATTATAATTGAGGAATTAAAAATTATTAGAGATATTTAACAGTTGAATCAAAATTTAGATTTGTGATATTAAGTTATTTAGTAACATTTTATTATTTTCATAATGCATGCATAATTTATAGAATAATATTAATCGTCGTTGTTATTGTTGAATATATTGAGACATAGAGCTCTAAATTGAAATTATTAAAATCTTAATTGTTTACTATCAATTACGTTACAAGATTGATTAAATTATCTTACTTTGATTTATATTGTAAATGATTTTTTAAAGAATATTAATTATAATAAGCAAATTATTAATATTTTTGCAAGAAAAAATACAGACATAACAATTCTAATATTCACCAGATTTCATTTTTTTAATTAGATCAGGACATAAAAAATCTCAGAACCGACCTTGCATAATGTAGGTCTTTGCCAAGAAGTAAATATCAAGTATACAATAATTAGCAAACAAATATCCAAAATGAATTAGTGATTACCTTTAAATTCAATAATTTGAACACACTTTTTCAATATGCTTTTGCTTGTATCTCGACAACCAAACTTTTTCTATTTTACTTTTCCTTGGAAATCTTTAAAACATAAATAGACACTACAACATTTTTGAGTTGTGGCAACAATAAAAAAGTGTGGTGTAAACCAAATAAACCGTGGCCTAAAGGTTAGGCAACGGTTTCGCAACGGTTTACAAAGTGTGGTGTAGGTGGTCGTGGTCTATTAGCAAACGCAACGGTTTTTTACTTTTGCCCACGAATTCTAAAAAACCGTTGCCGAAGACACTCAAAGAGGCAACGGTTTTTTTGAATGCTTCAGGCCACGGTTTTATGAGTTGGTTTTGCCAACAATTTCATAAATGTTGCATATACAGTTAGGTCACGGTTTTGTGCATACTATATTTGTTTCAGACAACACATTTATAACGTTGACAAAAGCATAGGCAACATTTTTTGGTTTAAGACAATTGATTTGTATGTGTTGCATATAACTTTAGACCACGGTTATCGAAATGTTGGTAACACATTTCGGCCATAATTGTTTTAGATGTTGCCTAATTGTTTAGGCCACAATTTTATAAGTTGTGGCAACAATAAAAAAGTGTGGTGCAACACATTTATAAAGTTGTCAAAAGCATAGGCAACGGTTTTTTGGTTTAAGGCAATAGATTTGTATGTGTTGCATATAACTTTAGATCACAATTATTGAAACGTTGATAACACATTTCAGCCACAATTGTTTTAGATTTTGGCTATTTGTTTAGGCCACGGTTTTATGAGTTGGTTTTGCCAACATTTCATAAATATTTTAGATGTTCAGCTATAAATATTTCATAAATATTTTATGAGTTGGTTTTGCCAACGGTCTTATCAAAATATTGTAACATAAATATTGTAAAATGTTTAGGCCACGGTCTTATCAAAATATTGTAACATAAATATTAATAAACATCCAAGAAAAACCAATACATGATAATCAAACAATTTACTTCTCAAAATATTGTATGAGCTCTATTACTAGGCATCCCAAAAAAATCAATTGTCTTATCAAACAACCAAGTCTTCGATATATTCCACTAGCTTCATGTATCTTGGTGATGATCTTCAAGTCCAACCAGAAAATAGTAAGTATTAGTAACAACTATTTAGAGGAAAGTTTTTAATAATTTTATATAAGCCCTATTTTTTAATTTATTAAATTTTTTTAAGAAGTTTAAGGTTTACAAAATTGGGTAGTATTAAGTGTATGCAATTGAAAAAACGGAGTGATTTCAAACTGATTGTAATTCTGATTGATTACAGTGAAGAAGTACACTATCAATATATGTATGTGAGACTATGTGTATGTATGTATGCGTAAATATGTAATGTAAATGTGTTTTACATATCAGGTATAGTTAGTTATATCATTCTAACATTTGCATGCTAAATTTGGTCATTGATTGAAAATGACGGTGTATTTTGGTGGTATGAATATGTGTGAAAGAAAATAAGATTTAGGCCATCATAGTTAAATAAGTCAAACTAATATACTTATAGCTTTTCAGGAACATGGGTTGATGTAGAAGAATGGAGTGTCGCACTATTTGCAATACCTAAAGCATGTCCCATCATGTTATCAACAGCAGTTTCACTTAAACTTGGATTTTGCTGCTTCAACACACATTTTAGAAGTTCCTCATATGCTTCCATCCTTTTCTTTGTAAATGATTCATATTCTTCCATCCTTTCCTTCATGCTACTAATTTCACCTTCATACTGTTTTTTAATGTTAGCAATCTCTTCATTTTTTTTAACATTCTGGGTGTAGCTGTTCTTCCATAACAACGAACTCGACCGGGCATTTCTTTACTGAACAATGATTGAAAGGCTTGGTCAAGAGGCTCACTAGAATTTTGAATTGAATCTTGAAGTTTAGCCTGATAGGAAAAAAAATCAATGTTAAAAGTTGAAAATGTAGACATTAAAAGTATATAACGAAAAGAAAAACATACAATGGCATTATCTGTTTCTTCATCAATTTTTCCTTTTCTTCGCTGACGAGTTATCACAAACATTTCAGCTTGAGTGACTTCCTCCCCATTTTCCTTCTTTGCACGCTTTATTGGTAAAGAATTTAAAATAGAGTAATTAAAACTTATTAGGACAACTTGTTATTTATATATAACAAAGACACATAAATAAGAATAAATATTGTACCTCTTTTGCCCGAATTCTAGCAAAATTTGCCGTCCCCATTCGACGCATAAACTTCTGTTTCGCCCTATTGACAACATTTTTCTTGCTAATGTTCTACAATGTAAGTGAAAAAAATTAAAGTAGGATATATATAAAAGATTCTATACAACAAAGAGTGACTAAAAGTAATATAAAGTATGTACACACTTACTTGGGTGGTATTGTTATTCCAATATTTCAACAATTTCTTGAAATGAGGTTCTGGTATGCTTTCAGGCCTGTTTTTTATCCTTTCCTTTAAGGTTGAGTATTTCAGAAAATAGGTTCTCTTGATATAACATTTGTAACGTCTCCATGCATCATTTATTCGAGAAAATACGGCTTTATTTCCTTTCTCAGAAATAATAAATTTACTCTGAAAAACATTATTGTGTTCAACATGTGATAACTATTTGACGATAAAATGAAATACGAAAATTAAACTCTTATACCTGAATATAAGACCATATACGTTCCTCGTGATTTTTGTACACTTCCCTAAAGTTTGTGTAAATCAAGGGACAAAAAGTTGAATTCCTTGTGATAGTGCTAAGGAAATAACCCAAGTCAGTTACAACTTTGTCGTCAGGTCCTATCACTTCTCCGTCATTGTCTAAGATGACTTCTTAACGGAATTTTCTTCCATGTATTTGCAAGCACTGAGTTGGTCCCCTTGTTTTTTTCTTAGCTGTCCCTATTTTGACATTAAGGTTATATAAGATAAGATAAGATAAAATCCTAAAGATGAGTCACAAATATATATAAAAAATTAATATATTTGATGAGTTACAAATATATATATGAAAAATTAATATATAAGACAAGATAAAATCCTAAGCTTATATTTGATAATTACCACTACATTTGTCATCTTCATGTTGGTCTTCATTTTCTTCTTCCATGACATATTCTTCCTCTTCAATTTCTGAATCATTTGCCAACTCTTCTTCATCATCTAGTTCATTATTTTCGTTAAGAAAATCTTCAATTAACATTGATTTGCACAAGGGCATTGTTTTGGTTTTCTTTGTTGCACTTTGTTGAGTTGTCATTACCTCGTCATCTTCATTCTCCACCCTTTTTTTTGCCTTTTGTTTTGTTCTTGAAATATCATTTTCTCCCGATGTCTTTCTCACTAGTGACTGAACTTCTTCATTCTCCACTCTTTTTTTTTATTTTTGATTCTGTATAGGTGATTTACTTTGATTCATGATGGGACTATTTGGATCTTGGTTTTGTCTTGATCCTTGATTGTTATTCATTGATGCTTCATTTGAAACTTTCTTGACATTGTCAAACTTATTTGTTTGACCAATAGCTGCAAAATTTGATAACTTGAATTATGCTTGAGGTGCAATCTTACTTGAAGCATGCTTGACTCCTTGAATTTGCTTGTGTAACCCTGTAGCTTTGGAACTAATTATTTTTTTAGTTGATGAATTGTTTTTCTTGCTAAGGGGTTCTTTGGTTCCAACCATATCTTCATTAGTTACTGCAATGCCTCTCATTATCTTTTCACGCTTGATTTTGAATCTCCTTAATAATTCATTGCTTGATCTTGCTTGAAGTAGCTCAAACTTAGAAGTACTTCTTTCACCTTGGTCTTGAGCTTTCATCTTTTGTTTTAACCCTGCTTCCTTATTCATTTTCGGTAGAAAAAAAATGAAATATCAGTAAAGCATTAAAAAAAATAGAAAAAAAAATGAATAAAATTATATGTGTCAGTAACTTGTTTCGCACTCCACATTACAAACGGACAATGAAAGCACTTCCGTGAAGAAGTTCAATTAGTATCTTCAACATTTGCACATAGCATGCTTTCAGAACATTTGAACAAGTTTAATTTAGGAGTGTTATTCTTTATAAACTATTATAGAGCTCTATCTCTTGTCTACATGGGACTTGGGTTTTTCCCAATAGCTTTATCTTTGGAACTCTCTGCTCTCAAAAGCTAAAATTGTGAAGGAAAACTTTCTAAAAACAGTTAGCATTTCTAGTCCTAATGAATTTCAAGTAGCAGAGGGATGGTAGGGACTTAATTGACCTAAATAAAATTAAGATAGTAGTAAATGTATTTATTTCAGAAGAGCTTATAGAGTACAAACACGTACTGCCATCTCTTCATACGCTGTCATTGTTAAAAGATCTCTAGTAAATTCTTGTAGATAATGAGAAGGGAACAATATGCAATTTCGCTACTAAGTACATTAGAGCTGGGTATACAGTAGCACGCCTGTTTAGGCCTGTGAACTAGTCAGACCGGGCTAGAAAAGACCACAATATAACTGTTCAAAAATGAGGCTTGCATTCTCACCATTTAAACCATGGGCTAACAGGCCAACTAGCTAATAAAGGAACTTGTGGTAACTTGTAAGAACACCAACATTCTAAAAAGAACACTAACATTTAATTTACATACTACATCCCTTATGGTTAACATTGACAATAAAGAACAGTTGCATAAAAACTGAAAAATAGTACAAATGTTCACAGAAAAGCTCACATAAAAAGAACACCAGCATTCTAAAAAGAATACTAACATTTAATTTACATACTACATCCCTTATGGTTAACATTGACAATAAAGGACAGTTGCATAAAAACTGAAAAATATTACATAAAAACTGCATAAAGGACAGTTGCATAAACATTGATATAAAGGTCAGTTGCATAAAGGACTGCAGAAAGCACAGTTGCATTAACATTGACAATACAACCTGAAAAATAGTACACTGTCATGAAGGACAGTTGCATAAATTTTATACCTAATTACAACTGTTATCTGCCATGTTAGGATCAGTTCTGATTCCCATTAGTAAAAAACAGTGTTGGACAGCTTTGTTAGCAATTATGATAGTGTTATTTGCAGAACAATAGTTTTATCACCTTAAAATCATCAAAACTAGCATTCAGAGCTTCTTCATGTGATCATAGGTCGCCGGGTGCCTGGAATTTCTCTGATCAGCTCTTCATCGTCCAAATCATAATCATCTTTGTCTTCGAATTCCTTCACAACATGTGCAGGCTTCTCAACTATTGTAGATGGAATATCTTCCCTAACCCAATTGAGGTCATTTTCATTATTGGATGCATTTAAATTTCCAATATCATAAAATGGATCATCAAAATATTCTTGTTGAACTGTAGCATTTGGTTGGTCACCCATGTTAAACAGATCTCTAGGAACGGTTTTCATAACATAATGTTTATTTTCATCAAAAGGATCTTGCACATAAAAACATTGGTGGACTTGAGACACCAGGACAAATGGATCATTTTGGTAACATTTTTTGTAGAAATGTACACAAGTAAGCCCATATTTGTCTTCTTTAGCCTCAAACCAATCACACTTTAACAACACAAATTTGAGTTGGCTGTAATAGTCTAACTCAATTATGTAATTAATTGCTCCATTGTAAGTGACAATATCTGTTTTAGGATTTTCATCCTTAGAACTTGCAAAACTTTCGGTCAAGGGAACCAAAGTTACACCAGAATCTTGAGTTTTGCGCCTTGCATCACTATTCATAGTGTGAAATCTATAACCATTGATCAGGTAACCTGAAAACCACTTTGCAGCACCATTTGGACCTCTAGATAATGCTTTAGGTGATCTGACACATCATTTTCCAAGGCTCGAATTTTAAACCATTCACTAAAATCTTGACCTTGTCTTTTAGCCTTGATCCATTTTCCTCCTTTAGTGTGACCACTAACACATTCAACGTACTCTCTACAAAGGTAACACTATTAGTTGTTAAAAATAACTCTAAGTTATGTTTTGTATACAAGTAGGGAATAAACAATAAACTATTATGGTACCTTATGTATGTTTGAATATCATCACAATTGAACAATATGTATCGATGGGCTTGAGCTTTTGATGTTGAGTCTATTGAAAATAACTTTCCATTTTTCTTCCCCCCTAAAGGTCGTCCAATACTTGAAAAGTAATCATTTGAATCTACTTCACAAGAATAATTGTTATCATAGTTTCTACTCATTCTATTCAGCCTTGTATCTACACTTTTATGCAAATATGTTGAGCAAAGAATTAAAGCTTCTTCAGCCAAATATCCCTCAGCAATAGAACCTTCTGGATGAGCTCTATTACGAACATAAATTTTAAGTCTACATAAGTTTCTTTCTGTGGAGTACATGCATCAGAATTGAACGGGACCGCCCAATCTAACTTCATGTACAAGATGAATAGGCAAATGAACCATTACATCAAAAAAACATGGAGGAAAAACCATCTCCAATTGACAAAGTATTTCAGCAATCTCTCCATTTAGATAATCCAAATCTTGCACTTGGATAACTTTTTGACACAAAGAGCGGAAAAATGACCCAAGACGAATTAAAGGTTCAGCCACTAGATTTGGCATTGTGCTCTTTATTGCTACTTGTAATAAGTAGTGTAACATGAAATGTGCATCATGACTCTTGTAACCAAATATCTTTTCATCGCCAACATGCACACATTTTGAAATGTTAGAAGCACTCCCATCGGGTAACTTGGCAGCCTTCAAAACACTGCAAAAAGTAGACTTCTCTTGGGAATTCATTAAGAAAGATGCTTTTGCAAACTTTGTCCGACCTCCGCCAATCTCTATTGGATGAAGTTCCTTTCTAATCCCCATATCTTGCAGATCATAACAAGCATTAACATGATCTTTTTTCTTTCCTGATATGTCCAAAAGAGTCCCAATAATACTATCACATATGTTTTTCTCAATATGCATTACATCGAGATTATGACGTAAAGTATTTTGAGCCAAATACAACAACTCAAAAAATATTGACTTATTCTTCCATGGACCATCATTTTTTTTCTTCTTATTCTTCTTTCCAAATTCATTCTCAAAATCTTTTAAGTTTTCCACAATTTCTATAGCTTCTAACATAGGTGGTGCAGACCTATGTTCTTTCTTTCCATTGAACGACCTTTTATTGGCCCTCCAAGCATGACTAGCTGGTAAAAAAACACGATGATCCATATAACACATTTTGTGACTGTGTCTCAAGTAGGTTGAATTAGTGTTATAATTGCAACAAACACATGCCAACTTTCCTTTGGTGCTCCAACTTGACAACATAGCATACCCAGGGTAGTCACTAATAGTCCATAGCAGATATGCCCGCAATTGAAATGTTTGATCTTTTGAGGCATCATATGTTTCTACTCCAAATTCCCACAATTCCTTTAGCTCTTCAATCAATGGCTGAAGGTACACATCGATATCATTTCCTGATGATTGTGGTCCAGGAATCAATAACGACAACATTGTATACTCAGATTTCATGCACATCCAAGGTGGATAATTGTATACCACCATCATGACAGGCCATGTACTGTGTGATATGCTCATAGTTCTAAACAGATTGAAACCATCATTGGATAAGCCAAGCCTTACATTACGATTCTCAAAAGCAAAATCAGGATGAAGCATGTCAAAGTGCTTCCATGCTTGGCCATCAGCAGGATGCCTTAATTTTCCATCCTTTGATCGACATTCTTCTTGCCATCTCATCGACTCGGCTGTTTTCGAACACATAAATAGTCTTTGAAGTCTTGGAATCAGTGGAAAGTGCCTCAAAACTTTTGCAGGAACTTTGTGATCATACTTTGGATCCTCAAACTCTGAATCTACTTGAGTAAATTCCTTCCATCGTGAAGCTTTACAAGTGCTGCAGGTATCATCATTTTCATGCTCTTTCCAATACAACATACAATCATTTGGACATGCATGAATTTTTTTATAATCAAGGCCCAAATCCTTGATTATGGCTTTTGTTTTGTTAAAAGATTCGTGAATGTTCAGATTAGGCATGGTTTCTTTCAATAACTCCAAAAGACCATTGAACGATACATTGCTCCACCCATGAAGACACTTTAACAAGTAAAGTCGAATTATAATTGATAAAGTAGTGAAGTTTTCACATCCCGGATACAACTCTTGCTTCGCCTCATTAATTAAATTATAAAACTTCTTAGCATCCTCATTGGGTCCCTTGTTGCCACCCTCTACTTTTTCAACGTGCCTAAATGTGTCATAAAGTAAGCCATTGATGTCATCACGCGAGTCCTCTTGATCTTCCATATGAGCATCAATTTCCTTAGGCAATGATATTTGCTCTTTGTGGTATACCCAAACATCGTAGCCTATTACAAAACCAAATCCTATTAGGTGATCACGAACGACTTTTCTTCTTCTCCAACAACGATTTCTACACTTAGCACAAGGACATAAAATCGTGCGGCCTTGAGGTTCTCCTTTGGTGAAGGAAAAATCTAAAAATGATTCTACACCTTTCCGATACTCTGAATTAAGTCTATGAAGTGTAGTCCACTTTTTGTCCATCACTCTAAATAACAAAAATAATACCAAGTAGATTGAAGTTTAATTATTTCAATCTAAAAGGAAAAAACAAACAACAGATATTTAATTCTTTCAGCTACAACTTTAGTGCTTTAGAAACAAAACATCATACTTCAAAATAACACACATAGCATCAAAATATCAAAATAAAACCAAAATAAAGCATACAGTAGAGAAATGCAACAATGATCTTATAATTTGTCGGTGTTAGACACGGACACATGTGAAAAACAATATTATTAACTTTAAATTGAATTTGATTTATGATACTAAATAGTATAGTAAAAAAGAAACGCTACATTCAATACGAGAGTTTTAAAAATAATTAAATAAGAGATGTTGCAGTCAATTAAAATAGCACTGAAATGAGTCCAATTTATGCATGATAATTAAACTTTAAAACCCATAATATATCATATCAATGATAAAAAGTAAAACCGCATAAACTGCAACATGAAACGCTAATTTTAAAGCAACTTCTTTTTTTGGACTAATCTAATTTTTAATCAATCAATACTACATGAAAGGCTAATTTCGCTGTATGTATTCACAAATACTCAAAGGAGGCCAGATATGCAAAAAGAATATCCAATTAATTTATTCTAATTAAATTATGATGTATTTTGTACCTGCCAACACTTCCACACCCTGCCAGTTACTCTCCATCAACCACCAAACCCCTACAATCCTAGCAATGA
The DNA here is from genome assembly GCA_037974295.1 of Cicer cuneatum. NCBI lineage: Eukaryota > Viridiplantae > Streptophyta > Magnoliopsida > Fabales > Fabaceae > Cicer > Cicer cuneatum. Next base: position 31,316,346 of record JBBPBO010001985.1, on the reverse strand, counting down.
CATTTTTTTTAAAGTAAGTATCCCTATATGCAAATGTTAAAATTAATTCTTGAGATAATTGAGATTTATGACTTCTCTACTGTATTCCTTTTTTAATTCAACAGGTATTATTGTAAATTGTGTTTAGGAGCACATTTTCTTAAATTTAGGAGCACATGTGGTTATAAATAGGAATACCTCATGTCTTTATCATTCATTAAAGAATAAACTTGTTGGAAGCTGTCCTCCAAATTCATCATGGTTAACGTAATAATGATGTTGCTAATGAAGCAAACAATAGTGTTTATCCATGAAAAGCATATATAGTTCATAGGGTCCTTTGTCCATACTAGTCAGTTTCAAACAGTTCAAAATCAAGCTCTTTAACTTTAAAAAGCCAAAAAACACATGGAAAGCCGTTTGAGGTTGAAAATGTATTCCTAAAAAGACAAAAAATGGTAGTAAGTCTGATAGAACTGATATATTAAAATTGAATGAAATTCTGAAGATACCTCAAGATTGTATTATCGAAACTGAGAAAAATGTACAGAGATTGCAGTTACAGAGAATAACCGAATTGTCCTGCAATTCAGTTCCACCCAACTAACTCTTTAACTGCCTACCTATTGAAGACCCTGTGTCTGTTATTTATATTAGCTATCCTAACTGAATTAGTTAGGATTGACAGCTGGCACAAACTAACATAACAGACTAATAACATAACTAACTAAACTAACAGATCTAACAGAATACTTTGCTTGACTATCAATCCTCTGATCGAATCCTCTGCTTGACTATCAATCCTCTGATGGAATCCTTGGCTCGACTATCAATCCTCTAATGGAATCCTCTGCTCGACTATCAATCCTCTACTTGACTAGCAATCCTATCAAAACCCCCCCTTGAAAAACAGCCTTGTCCTCAAGGCTGGAATAGACTTCCTTTACTGCCAATCTTTCATCCGCACCAAAAATTTGCCTTTTCAAACACAAAGGTGAGCAACCCAGGGAAAACGAGCAAACTCCAGTAGTAGTCATCAGCTGTAGATATCATATGGAAATGTAGTTCTCTGGGTTCCCATGGTATGATCACAACTAATGCATTGAATGGGATTGTGGTCTTTCCCTGGGCAAGAAATTCGCCTAACATTTCTAACAATGCCCCAAACTCCCATTCTGCTCTTCTTTCCTCTAGAACTTTCCCATCTGAAGCGATGTTGAAACGTGCTCGCTCCGTCAATCCCCATCGCATCCTCGTCGTAGATCTCTTTGTCGATGTCTTCTGTAGTTGTGGGAGAGTCGCTGCCCTTGAACCCAGGTCTGACGGTTCTGGAGGTTTCGACAGCGGACGGCGCACCACTTGCCTCGTTCGCGATCTCCCTTCAACCTTCAACAACGTTGGCACCTCTGTCACCTTTCCCCTCGATCTGTCTTCGTTTGCTCTTTTTCTTGATGGTTTTTCTCCAACCAAAGTAATCAACTTGCCATCTCTAGACAAGGTAAGCTCCAACTTGCCAAAGTTGGTTTTAACCTCTCCCAAACTGGAGAGTGAATCCAAACCCAACACCAAATCCACCCCTTGCAGGGTGAACAAATAAAAGTCTTTCTTAATCTCCATTCCTTGCAAATGCAAACTCAACTTGGGACACTTTCCCTTCCATTTCATCCTATGACCATCCTCCACTTCCACAATGTAAAAAGGAGTATCTTCCACCATCAAGCTCAGTTTCTAAACTACCTCTTGGGAAATGAAGCTACGAGAAGCTCCACAATCTATGAGTACCAAAACAGAATTGTTCTGAACTACCCCTTGTATCTTCCAAGAATTTGTGGAAGTAAGCCCAACCATTGAACAAGAAGACAACTGTAGAGAATTGAAAGTTTCTACCTCATGCAACTCAGTATCCATGTCCTCCTCATCTTCTTCCAAAATGATCATATGAAACTGCTTATTCTTGCATTTATGTTCTCTATGGTAGGGCTCATCACATCTGAAACATAGTCCCTTCTCCCTTTTGTCTCTCATCTCAGCCTCGGACAACCGTTTGAAATCACCACCGCTGGATTTGTTCCCTTCTCCAGCCTGAACACCCACCATATTAGTAGCAAGGGTACCACCCTCGGCTTTCTTATCTACCCAAGGCTTAGCATCTACGGTCATAGTCTTAGTGTACGAACTAGCCTTCGACATCGTAGTTGGTTTCATGAAAGTGTTGGTTCCTTTCTTAGTCCAAACTAGATTCTTCTCCTAAATCATAATAGACTTTTGAATTAAATCGGACAGAGACTTTAATCCATACAGTTTTACCTCCACTTGAATTTCCTCTTTCAAACCATTCATGAAAATTCCTCGTGCAAAATCTTGATCAATGGCCTTCAAAGCTCCAACATATTTCTCGAACTCCTCCACAAATTCTACCACTGTCCCTGTTTGTTTGAGCGCCAACAACAACTCAAAAGGATTTTGTACCATTGACGGTTGAAACCTGTGAACTATTGCCAGCTTGAACCCGTCCCAAGTTGGTTCAAGATTGCACCTAGCCCACCAGTGATACCAGCCCAGTGCTCTGCCCTCCATGGCCACCACGGTGGCCCGCACCTTCTCCTCATCCGGAACACTTCGTAACTCGAAATATCGTTCCAAACGGTGCGTCCAACCGTACGCATCGTCGCCTGAGAAAATTGGAATCTCCAGCTTCCTCCATTGGTCGCTCTCAACGTAGTTACCCAGGGGTCCACCACCGCAGCCGCTGGTCTTTGCTTCTTCCCTGCGGACAATCCCGCCGCTGTTGGCATCGATCTTGGCTGCGAGTGCAGCCAATTGATCCTCCGTATGTTTGGCACACGCCTCTGCCAACTCCAGTCGCATGCGCCATTCCTCGCGCTCCTACTCCTAATCGCTCAAATCCCTAACCATGCTTCTTGTCTTCATGCAATGCGCAATAGAAGCATGCAAAAACAGGGCACCAGATCGGTGCTCTGATACCAATGATAGACTTGGTATATTAAAATTGAATGAAATTCTGAAGATACCTCAAGATTGTATAATCGAAACTGAGAAAAATGTACAGAGATTGCAGTTACAGAGAATAACCGAATTGCCCTGCAATTCAGTCCCACCCAACTAAATCTTTAACTTCCTACCTATTGAAGACCCCGTGTCTGTTATTTATATTAGCTATCCTAACTAAATTAGTTAGGATTGACAGTTGGCACAGACTAACATAACAGACTAATAACAGAACTAACTAAACTGACAGATCTAACAGAATACTTTGCTTGACTATCAATCCTCTGATGGAATCCTCTGCTTGACTATCAATCCTCTGATGGAATCCTCGGCTCGACTATCAATCCTCTGATGGAATCCTCGGCTCGACTATCAATCCTCTGATGGAATCCTCTGCTCAACTATCAATCCTCTACTTGACTAGCAATCCAATCAAAGTCTTACTCGCAAAATCATAGCCTTCTGGTTTGATTCCCTCTTCCAAAAGAAACGGACGAATTGAACAGTCAAGTACCTTGAAAACACAAAAGTTGAAACCACACTCAGAATTGTAACTTCGAAGAGCAATTAACTAGAAACAAAACATAAGAAATAAATAGAATGTCTTCGTCTGAACTACCATGAGGCCAATATTTTGAGATCCAATTTTGTCAGAAAGCGGAACAATATTTTATCTATGACCCATAAGAAAGATCATACTGATAAATTAAGAAAGATCATAATAACCCTTTCATGTACTTTCTAAGATGTGGACAGTAGAAATTAGTAATATCCAAACTGATAAATTAAGAAGTCACAACTAAGCTTTGTTTCGTAACTTTACCTAAATAAGGCTGAGACTCATTTTCATTATCAACTGAAAAAAACTATCCTAGCAGACTCAACTTGGAAACCAAACCTAAATAGACTATCTATACCTTTTTATTCATAGACAACAAGACCTACATCATTAAATAAAACCTTAACAAGACTGTGATAACCTGAATAACATGAAAAGGACAAATAAACAAACAAAATAGTGGGATTACACTCATTATCCCATATACAGGTAAAAATCATTATTAAGTCGGAAACTAACAGGTTAGGCTTTTGGTATGGTTTAATTTAATTCTTGACATGGTACCAAAGCCCTCGTAACTAAGTGGTCGGTTGGGAATTTGATCCCTCTCATATCTACTGATTATAATTCAAGTAAATTGGGCATTGCATTACTTATACTTCATAGTTCATACTTAAATGGAAATTGAATTGGGGGATAGGTTCCAACTGAAATTGCATGGCATGGCAAAAGAGGGGGAGTGACTTATTACTATAGCAACAAGGTAATCGAATAGTCGAACAAGCAAATATCTACCAAATCGTTCCAAAATGCAAGGAGCAAGCAAAAATAATAAGCAAAGAGGGAGAAGATGTGTAACACCCCGAGTTTAAAACACAGCACGGGTGCATTTTTTTTTTTGAAATTAATAATTAAAATGAGTTTTTCCCGAAAATATTAAAATAAAGTTTTTCGTAAAATAGTACGTTATAGATTAATCGATGATCGTAAATCAAGTACTTCATCAGGATTAACACTACGTATTTATCTTGGAAACTAGTTTTTAATCATTAAATACATCCCAAAATATCATTGTCATCAACAGAAAATATCAGAGTACATGGTTCAGCGGAAAATAATACAGTGTTTCCAAAATAATACAAATTACAATTACAACCCAAAACCTAATACATCAAGTCTAACTGATCATGTGCTGAAACTGCAGTAGCACGGATTCCCTTCGCATCCCACACAAGTCTCCTCTGACTCTGCAGCTCTCTTCGACGTAACCTCCTCCTTATCCTCGTACATAGAGGGGTCGGTCTCCTCCGAAGTCAAGTCAATACACACTCGTGGCCGCTTTGGCAGTGCCGGAATCTCGTAGCAGTCATCGGAAATCCTAGATGCACCCGGAATCTCGGTCGCTACTGGTCTCAGCTCATCACGCTGTTCTGCCGTATCAGACTCATGTATCTCTCTTTCAACCACAGGGATGGGAGTCACCACTCCTACAGTGGCCTCCGTCTCAACCCTCTCAACAGGCTCCTCAGCATCGTCAAACACCCTGTGCGCCTCTAACACCATGCGAGAAGGCATGGGGAAATCTATGATCGCGTGAGTACGCTCCACGAAGTCTTCCACACCATCAATCCTACTTATCCGCCCCAGCCACCCCGTATATGTCGCTCTGCTTGAGAGGGGGTCAAAAGCCCAAGCAGTGCGTGAGCAGCGATCAAGGAAATTCAACGACGTTTCCGTCGTTCAGGTGCTCGCGGGCGGCGCGGGTTTGGGAGGCATCTGAGGGCAAAGCCCAAAGTCCACAATATAATAGCAAGGGGGTCACCAACCGAAAATAACAAATATTCACATAGCATGTATTGCACAACAACATTTATAATCACGGCATAATTCATGAGAAAAATCATAATGCTCATTTTGGAAATTTATGACTTTCATGCCTTTTCAAACAGCAGTTAATGATTATAAATATGCGGTAAGTACAGCCAACACATCAACAAGACACAATCATAAATTCAGAAATTTCATATTTTGGACAGCACTCATACGCATTAATTTCCAACATTTATCATATAAACAATCATGACACAACGGTCAAATCCCACAATGTAATGCATATATGCTCATGCATAATTTTCTTGGAATTACCAAGGTGCAGTCGCTCGACAGACCAGCACATCTCAACGGCCCTCATGACCAGGGTGCAATCGCTCAACAGATCAGCACCAGTGCAGACGCTCAACAGTCCAGCACATCGTGCAGTCGCTCAACAGACCAGCACGTTTGACATCACCCAAGGTACAATCGCTCAACAGATCAGTACCTAGTGCAGACGCTCAACAGTCCAGCACTCGTGCAATCGCTCTACAGATCAGCACGGGGTTGCGCATTTCAGGGTACAGACGCTCAACAGTCCAGTACCAGTGCAGACGTTCAACAGTCCAGCACTTATATACCAAAGTACAATCGCTCAACAGATCAGTACTTCGTGCAGACGCTCAACAGTCCAGCACTCGTGCAATCGCTCAACAGATCAGCATGTGGTTGCACATTACTCTGTGGCCCATCGCGGGTACCACTTGACTATGCAATGCATGAATATGCGGTATTTCACTTCTCTAGAAACAAAATGCAAAATCAGAAAATTCATGCTTCTCATCATGTTTAAAATATTTCAGCATAGTCAGAATTAGCATCATCACAATCATGATTAAACAGTCCATTAATCATTAACACCTTGAAATGTTTTTCCCAGATTCTTAAAATTCAAATACAGAGTTTAAAACTGAGGATCTTCTGGAATTTTACGAATCTGTATTCGAATACGGCTTCTCTGTATTCGAATACAGAAGCTGAAACTAGTGAAAATATGCAATTTTAACATTCTGTATTCGAATACAGATTGCCTGTAGTCGAATACATAAGACAAAACCAGAATGATCTATATCAAATCATTAGAAAACAGAACCAGAATCAGAACATTAGAAACAGAATTAGAATCAGAATCATCATCACCAGAACATCAGAAACAGAACCAGAATGAATGATTAATCATCAGAACAGAACCATAATGAATGATTAACATCAGAACAAAACCAGAATGAATGATTAACATCAGAACAGAACCAGAATGATGCACTCCAGAACCATTGGAAGCAAAACAACAGAATGATTCACCCAGAATCATCAGAAGCATCACAGAATGATTCACACCAGAATCATCAGAAGCAGAAACAACAGAATGATTCACCCAGAACCATCAGAAGCAACACAGAATGATTCACACCAGAATCATCAGAAGCAACACAGAATGATTCACACCAGAATCATCAGAAGCAACACAGAATGATTCACACCAGAATCATCCGAAACAAAAACAACAGAATGATTCACCCAGAACCATCAGAAGCAATACAGAATGATTCACACCAGAATCATCAGAAGCAACACAGAATGATTCACACCAGAATCATCAGAGGCAACACAGAATGATTCACACCAGAATCATCAAAAGCAGAAACAACAGAATGATTCACCCAGAACCATCAGAAGATGAATGTATCAGAGGATACATTCTGAATTTACAGAAGATGCATTTCTGGAATTATCAGAAGATAAACCAGAATGTCCAAAATCGACCAGAAGATAACTTTGAAGGCTTATATCAAACAGAAACAAAATCAGAAAAACATCTGGAAAATACCAGAGGGAAGCCTGCCATAATATGAATTGCTCTAAACAAGAATGATTCAAATATTAGAAGCAATCAAGAAGTTATACTGATCAGAACATAGTCTGGCAGTGTAATTTCAACACAGTCCATACTTGTCCAGAAGTGACCAGAAGATATCTTTGATGGATTATATCAGAGGGAATAAATATCAGAAGATTCCTTGGGCCATACTATGGTGAAGCCTGCCATGTGGAGAGTTGTTCCAGGCCATAAGTTGTCAAAAGCAAGAAGTAATCCAGAAGATAAATTGACCAGAACATGGTATGACAATCGAATTTTGAATAACCCAGATTTCGCCTAGACTTTATCCAGAATTGATCAGAAGAAGCACAGAATGGTTCATGCCAGAATCACCAGAAGCAGAAACAACATAATGATTCACATCAGAACCATCAGAAGCAGAAACAGACTGATTCACATCAGAATCATCAGAAGCAGAAACAGACTGATTCACATCAGAATCATCAGAAGATGGTTAACATCAGAACCATCAGAAGCAAAAAAAGAATGTTTCAGATCAGAACCATCAGAAGCAGAAATAGAATGGTTCACATCAGAATCATCAGAAGCAGAAATAGAATGTTTCATATCAGAACCATCAGAAGCAGAAATAGACACATAATGATCCACACAAGGATCATCAGAACCAGAAACAGAATGATCCACACAAGGATCATCAGAACCAGAAACAGAAACAAAATGATCCACACAAGGATCATCAGAACCAGAAACAGAAACAGAATGATCCACACAAGTATCATCAGAACAAACATGCAAGCATCACAGCTTTCTCAAAACATCAGAATAACGTATATAGCATTTCAGCTTTTCAAACAATCAGAACAACATGCAAAGCATTTCAGCTTCCTCAAACATCAGAATAACATGCATAGCGTTTCAGCTTTTACAATCATCAGAACATGACCAATGTTTTCAACCAAAACACAAATCATCACACAGCAGCAGAACACCAACATAATGCATTTTTGCATTTTTAAAACTATTTTCCAAAACAGTTTTATGAACATGTATTTTCACCATCTTTAAAATAACATGCAAGACATCTTCAGTTTTCTCACACAAGTAAAACAGCATTAATGTATTCAACCAACAACAGCCATCACTGAATCATCACATATCAACAAAAATGCATTTTCTTCATTTTTCAAGATGTCATTTCAAAAACATGTTTTTCTTTCAAAACAGAACTGAAATAACATGCATTTACAGCCTTAGTGCAACTAGAAAGTTGGAAGGTGCCCTTACCTTGTAGCGTGCTTTGCTATTTCCTTTGTTTTCTGCTGCGTTCCCTTCTCTGCGTCCAGAGATGGTGAAACTGTTCCCTGAGTTTGCTGCTGCAAAACTGGGTTCTTTGGCTTCGTAATGGAGTGGAGATTAACTTTACTATTATGGTTTTTCTGGTTTGAGGTTTTGATTTCCAGTTTATGGTGTTGGAGGAATTCCCTCTTCTGAATTTAAAGAACCCGTGAAGCTGTTTTTCAGAAACCAGGGGCAGAAATGGGAGGAAAATTACTGTTGCATGCAATCACTCATTACATGCAAAATAGGAGAGTGTGTGTTCTGGTCTTTGCTCAGTTCCTCTGCCGTGTACTCATGGAATTACTTGAGTGCCTTCCTTCTTGAAAATACTAATAAAATAATGTTGTATCATTTCAGCACTTAATCCTTTAATTAATCACTAATCCTTAATTAGTGGTCCAATTAATTTAATTACTCGAAATTAAATTAATTTAATTCTTCATCCAATAATTTAATTCCTCTTCCAAAATAAATATTTATATATATATATATATATATATATTCACTCAAAACATACATATATTAAATATTTACAAAAATTCCCAAAATGCCCTTGACAATAATTCCAAAATTAATATTTAAAATTAAGGGTCTTACAAGATGAATACCTCGGGCGAATATGGAGAAGACGGAGACACAACGAATCACGGAAATGAACGAATGTTGATACCGGAGCAATGCACAAAGGGGAAATAGAGAAGGTTGAAGGTTCCGATTGAAGGTTCTGAGCGCAGCGCAAAGGGGATCGATCGTGAGTGAATGAAGAGGAAATAGTTAGGTTTCGAGCGCAGCGCAAAGGTGAAGGTGAAAACACGAGAAAGGGGGTTAATTGTGTTTGTACTACTTGAATTCTTTTTCTGTTTCTAATGATTATTTGAAATCTGAAATATAATCAAGTAGAGTTAGCAGCGGATAAAGTAAAATAAACAACACAAGGATTTGTCCTAGTTCACCATTAACTAGGCTACATCCAGTCCCTTCAACTTGAAGGATTTTTCCACTAATTCAAAACCTTTGAATTACAACAATACTACTGACCCTCCAAGTCAGTCTTCCCAAAAGTCTAACAATCCTAGACTTTTGAGGAACACAGCACCTTGACTTCTCAACTCAAGTCTTCTCCTACCAATCTGACAACCCCAGATTGCAGAAGGAATTACAACACCTTCAATCTAATTGCTAAGTCACCTGCTACCTCTTCTGACTCTTCAGATTGTAGACTCTACTTCAACAATATAGATTTAACACAAGGGAACTAAAAACACGAGTACTTGCTTCTGGAAAGCTGAAACTCACAATTAACCTCACTGAAAACTCGAGTGTTGGCTTCTGGAAGTGTATGACTCTTTTCTGATTTTCGATGCTAAGTCTTCTTCCTTGAGCCTCCTTTTATAGATGAAAATTAGGGTTTCTTCCATGATCAAATTCGAGCTGTATTTGTCCAGATTCTCTTGAAAAAATAACTTAGCCAATCCTGTTTCACTTAAATAAAAAAACGTCTCTTTTTAGCTTCAGATTGCATTTGAAAATTCTGTTGACCAATCTTGTTTCTTTTAACTTCAAACCATATATTTTTAAGCTTCAGATTGCATTCGAATTTCTTCAAGTCTTCAGTAATTTTTGAATCAAATCCCCTTAATACTTTGATCAAATATCTATCAAAATTTAATCAAGTCTTCTTCGAATTTTAATCAAGTTATCACTGATTTTCATCATGATTAAAATATGGACTGTATGATCTTCTGATCTCGACCACTTCTGGACTATGATCTGATCTGCACCAATTCTGTGATCCTCTGATTTCGGCCAACACTGGACCATATGATCTGATCTTCTTATCTCAGCCAATCACTGGACCATATGCTCTGATCTTGATCTCGGCCATCACTGGGCCATATGATCTGATCTTCTGATCTCGGCCAACACTGAACCATGATGTTTAAATCTGGACCATTGATCTGAACATTTTCCCTCTGATCTGAACCAATTCTGGACTGAGTATGGATTGAATTAAATCTGGACTAATGATACTTTAATCTGGACATTTACCTTCTGATCTGGATCAAGTCTGGATTAAATCTGGACAATCATTTCTTCTAATCTGGACTTAGTTTTATACTCTGGACCATGCTATCTTCTGGTCTGGACCAAGTCATTTGTTCTGGACCAGTTATCTTCTACTCTGGACCAAGTCTGGACTGATTCTTATTTCATGACCAGGCTATCTTCTGGTCAGGATTAATTTTGGACCAAGTATGACTTATGATTCCTTCTGGTCTGGAACAAGTCTCCCTCTGGTAGGCTTCCTTCTAGTGTGGACGAGGTCTCGTTCTGAACTCTGCTTCCTTCTGATCTGGGCCAGGAAAGATATCCTCTGATGGTTATTTGACCTTTGATGACATTTTCGATTTCCTCTGGAATTGTATCCTCTGGTTCCTTCAGGATGCATTCTTTAGTATCTTCTGAAGGTGTATCCTCTGGTCTGATTTTATCCTCTGGTAACTCATCTTCTACTTCTGATTTTATCTTCTGGTCATCTTCTGGTGGCATTTATTATAAGTCAAAAATAAGATTACATAGAGTACTTTTGTTAACATCAAAACTAAGTATAGAACCCACTTGGTTCCAACAAACTCCCCTTTTTTGATGATGACAAAACCTTGTATTTTTTATGACTTATTTTGTTAGGCTCCCCCTCAGATCAAGCTTCTCCCCCTAAATCTAATGCCCCAGACTTTTCCTCTCCTTTTCAACTCCTTCTTTTCTCTCTTCTTTTCTCCTCTCCTTTTCAACTCCTTCTCATTCTTTCTTTCTCTCCCCTTTTTTGTCATCAGGCAAAAAGGATTGATCTTCTGACCATTTTTTTTTTGTTTTAATCTTCTGGAGTAAAAAAAAATTAAATAACAGGAAATAAAATACAGAAAATAAAATATACTCCTCTACAAAGACTACTTGATCTAGTCAGATATGGAGATTATGTTGAGATACTTCTTGATGAACTCGAATCGATCTTCAGGCAATGGTTTAGTGAAGATATCAGCCCATTGATGATCTGTGTCTGCAAACTGGATGTTTAGTTTTGCCTTTTGAATATGGTCTCTGATAAAGTGATGTTTGATTTCTATGTGTTTGGCTCTAGAATGAAGGATAGAGTTTTTGGTTAGGTTGATGGCTGAAGTATTGTCACAGTATAAAAGGGATGTTGGTTTCAACGATGTTGTAGTCTTCCAACTGATGTTTCATCCAGATTAACTGTGAACTGCATCCTGCTACTGATATGTATTCAGCTTCTGCTGTTGACATGGCAATGGTGCTTTGTCTCTTGCTTGACCAGGATATTAAATTGTCTCCTAGGAATGTGCAGTTTCCACTTGTATTCTTTCTTTCAAGTTTATCTCCAGCATAATCGGAATCATTGTATCCACTCAGTTTGTATGTGGGAGTTTTCTTGTAGAGCAAGGTAAGATGTGTGGTTCCTTTAAGATATCTAAGGATTCTTTTAACAACAGTTAAGTGGGATTCCCTAGGGTCAGCTTGAAAACGAGCACATACACAAACACTAAACAGAATGTCAGGTCTAGAAGCAGCTAGGTAAAGAAGGGATCCAATCATACCTCTGTATGTTTTCTGGTCTACCTTTTGGCTGGATTCATCTTTTTCAAGTGAGCATGTGGGGTGCATGGGGGTGGCCATAGGCTTACAATCACTCATCTTGAACTTTTTGAGAAGTTCTTTAGTGTACTTAGATTGGTGAATGAGTATACCTATTTTGCCTTGCTGAATCTGAATTCCTAGGAAGAACTTAAGTTTTCCCATCATGCTCATATGAAACTCTCGCTGCATCAAATCAGAAAAACTCTTGGCAGAGAGTGCCATTAGTGGATACAAAGATAATATCATCAACATAAACTTGAATGATCAGAATATCATCTTTAATGGATTTTCTAAACAAAGTGTTATCTATTTGGCCTCTATCAAACTGATTTTTAAGTAAGAAATTGCTAAGTCTTTCATACCATGCCCTAGGTGCTTGTTTTAAACCATATAAAGATTTTTTAAGTTTAAAAACATGGTTTGGAAAATCAAAATTTTCAAAACCTGGGGGCTGTTTGACATAGACTTCCTCACTTATATAACCATTTAAGAAAGCACTTTTGACATCCATTTGATACAAAGTAATATCATGATTTGCAGCAAAAGAGAGTAGGATACGAATTGCTTCTAACCTGGCCACTGGAGCAAAAGTCTCAGTGTAATCAATGCCTTCTTGCTGACTGTATCCTTGTGCCACAAGCCAAGCTTTATTCCTGAGTACTTCACCTTTTTCATTGAGTTTGTTCCAGAACACCCACTTGGTTCCAATGATATTTTTGTTTGCTCTGGATACCAAATCCCAAACATCATTCCTTTCAAACTCATTCAGCTCTTCTTGCATTGCAAAAATCCATCCTTCTTCTACCAGTGCTTCATCAACAGTAGTTGGTTCAATGGTAGAAAGTAAACCAAACAGACTTGTTTCTTTAAATGATGATCTGGTTTTCAATGGTTCAGCTCCACTTCCAATAATTTGTGTTTCTGGATGTGAAGACTTGTACTTCCACCCATACTTTCCTTCTGACTTGTCTTCAGGTTCAACATTATCTTCAGATTTGCTTTCATCCTTTTCTTTCTCTGGTTCTGTTGTTTGATTTGCTCCTGCTTCCTGTGCTTCTGGTCAACCTGCAATTTCCTCATCTTGCTTTGACTTTTTAGAGTCAAGCTATTTGTCATCAAACTTAATGTGTATGGATTCCTCCACAGTGTTAGTTTCTTTATTAAACACTCTATAAGCTTTTGATCTCGTAGAGTAACCAATGAAGGTACACTTTTGAGATCTGGAATCAAATTTTGCAAGATTATCCTTAGTGTTTAACATATAACAAATGCAGCCAAACTGTTTGAAATAGGAAATATTAGGTTTCTTACCTTTCCACAGTTCATATGGAGTTTTTTTTAGAATAGACCTGATGTAAACTCTATTCTGGATGTAGCATGCAGTGTTGACAGCTTCTGCCCATAGGGAGGTAGCAACATTCATGTCATTCAGCATGGTTCTGGCCATCTCCTGCAGTGACCTGTTCTTCCTTTCAACAACTCCATTCTGTTGAGGTGTTCTGGGGGATGAGAAGTTGTGAGAGATGCCATTCTCATCACAAAATTCTTCAAAGTACCTGTTCTCAAACTCACCTCCATGATCACTTCTAATAGTTATGATTTTAAAACCTTTTTCATTCATAACTTGCTTGCAGAAAGAAATAAATACTTTATGGAATTCATCTTTGTTTCTCATGAACTTTTCCCAAGTCCACCATGAGTAATCATCAACGATGACAAACCCATACTTTTTTACCACTAAGGGATGCAATTTGAACAGGACCAAACATATCTAAATGAAGCAGTTCAAGAGGTTATGAAGTAGAAATATAGTTTTTAGGTTTAAAAGAGCTTTTGGTCTGTTTACCTTTTTGACATGTTTCACACAGAATCTCAGATTTGGTACTTAGTTTGGGAACACCTCTCACTAGCTGAAGTTTACTTAACTCAGAAACCAGCCTATGGTTTACATGGCCTAACCGTTTGTGCAAAATCAGATTTTCCTCCCTAACAGATAAAGACACTGAACTTTCTGCTTAACTAGGCTAAACAGATCTATCTTATAGATGTTATTCTGCCTAACACCAGTGAACAAAACATATCCATCTTTTTTACTAATAGCCTTGCAGGTTTTCTGATTAAACACAACATCATACTCGCAGTCACTTAGCTGACTAATGCTTAACAGATTGTGATTCAGACCTTTAACTAATAAAACATTTTCAATAGATAAGGAAGAAGAACTGTTACAAACTGTGCCTGTACCAATGATATGCCCTTTCTGGTTTCCTCCAAAGGCAACCTTGCCTCCTTTCTTCAGAGTCAGCTTCTGGAACATTGCTCTGTCTCCAGTCATATGCCTGGAGCATCCATTGTCCAGATACCATACTTTGTGTTGCAGATCAAACCTTTCTTCTTATGATACTTCACCGTCAAAGTCAAAATCATACTCAGTGCTGTAATCAGATTCTGTATAAGCCATCAGAGCCAGTTCTGTTTCTGGCTTGTTCAGACTGGTTGAACTGTTCCCTAGATTTTGCTTCGGCTAATACACCATATTCCTCTGGTGGTTCTGGAACCTATGGTGATTCTGGTAATTATGCTTCTTCTGGTAATACTGAAGCTGATGTGTGTGATTCTGTTGTTTGTGGCTGAACCTCTGATTCTGATACTGGTTCTGGTTCTGGTTTTGATTCTGGTGTGAATTGTATTGACCAGACCTTCTTTCATCAGACTCATATTGCTTCTGTCTGGTGGAAACTGGAACATACACCTTTTTCTGTTTGTGCATTGCTAGCATCCATTGACCAGGCATTATGATTGGTGTTTCCTTCTGGTTGCTCAAAATATCTGCAACATAAACAATTTTGTTCTTTGGTACGTAAAACTGGTTGGGTCCAGGTTTGTTAGACTTAACAGGTCTCTTGTCTTTCCCAGATTTTATCATAGGACAAGACAGTTTAGAATGACCCTTTTTACCACAAATAATACACAGAACATTGGAATGAGCAGATTTAATTTCAGCAACAGATTCAGTAAAACCTATTCCTCTCTTACCATTGTTACTGATTCCATAAATCATGGAAGCATACTTACTTCTTTCCATACCATTTGCAATAAAGTTTTGAAAAGCTTGTTCATGTATATCAGATTCACAAACAGTATTGGCAGTAGAGCAAATATTACTTTTGAGAGTTAGATTAGTCTGGCAACTTCAGTTTTAAAATTAGTGTTTTCAGTTGCAAACTCAGCATTCTGATTCTTTAAAATCTGTACTTCTTTGGTTAGAATTTTCTTTTCTTCCCTAAGAGTTTTCAATTTTAAAGACATCTTGTTGTTGGCATTTAGAAAATCTTTAAGAGCAGTAATTAATTCAGATCTAGTAAGATTTGAGAATACCTCTTTGTTTTCATCTTCTGAATCAGTTCCAGAGTCTGTATTGGATCCATAACTTGAGTTGGTATGTGCCATCAGAGCCAATACTACTTCCTCTGATGTGCTTCTAGACTTGCCAGAATGAATGATTTGTCCATTCTTCTTACCTTCTGCTTTTCTTCCGGAGCTAGTACCTTTATGGAGTTCAGAGGCAGACTTGATGTGAGCCATCATAGCTGTTTCTGCCTCTTCATCATCAGATGATTCCTCTTCTATGTCAGATGCATCCCATGCTGCCATCAGACTCTTCTTCTTGAATCTGGAACCTTTCTTGTGATGCTTTCCTTTCTCCATGTTTGGACATTCTGACTTGATATGTCCATGTTCATTGCATCCATTGCAGATGATGCTTTTCTTGTCAGCTTCTTCTTTTCCTCTGTTGGAGTATTTGCCATTTTTCTTAGGAGCTTTCTTCTTTATGTTTGCCACATCTTTGCAATCTGCTTGGTTATGTAAGCAAGATCATTGTCTTCACTATCACTATCCTCTGATTCTGATACAACCTTTGCAGCTTTCTTCTGTTTTGACTTAAGGGCTAAAGTCTTCTTCTTCTTTGGTTCATCTACATTCAGCTCTATTTCATGAGACCTGAGTGAGCTGATCAGATCATCAAGCTTCAAGGTATTCAGATCCCTAGCTTCCTGTACTACAGTAACCTTTGGTCTCCATTTGGCTGGTAAGCTTCTCAGGAATCTGCTAAACATTGCTTCAATGTCTTCATCCTCTTCCATCTTGAACAACTCATATTGTTTGACCAGTATGTTTGCCTTTGCCTCTTGAACCTGTTGACTTCCTTCATAGGTCAGAATCAGACTGTCATATATGCTTTTTGTTGTTTCCTTGTTGGTGCATCTGTCAAATTCTTTGAATGTGATAGCATTGATCATGATGGTTCTAGACTTGTGATGCAGCTTGTACAACTTCCTCTGGTTGGGATTCATATCTTCTACATCTAGTTCTTCATCTTCTGGTGTAGTGGGTGCAGTGTAGCCTTTGACTACCAAGGTCCAGAGATCAGGATCTTGGGAGATGAAGAAGCTTCTCATTCTATCCTTCCAGTATTCAAAGTGATCACCATCAAATAGTGGTGGCCTGTTGATGTTGCCTCCAAATTCTTCTTTGGATTCTAACATGTTGAACCCCCTTGGACCTTTCCTCAAACACTGTTGAGTGCTCAGCCTTGAGACCGAGCTTTGATGCCAATTGAAGGTGCAAACACGAGAAGGGGGGTTGAATTGTGTTTGTACTACTTGAATTATTTTTCTGTTTCTGATGATTATTTGAAATCTGAAATATAATCAAGTAGAGTTAGCAGTGGATAAAGTAAAATAAACAACACAAGGATTTATCCTGGTTCACCATTAACTAGGCTACATCCAGTCCCTTCAACTTGAAGGATTTTTCCACTAATTCAAAACCTTTGAATTACAACAGTACTACTGACCCTCCAAGTCAGTCTTCCCAAACAATCTAACAATCCTAGACTTTTGAGGAAAACAGCACCTTGACTTCTCAAGTCAAGTCTTCTCCTACCAATCTAACAACCCCAGATTGCAAAAGGAATTACAACACCTTCAATCTAATTGCTAAGTCACCTGCTACCTCTTCTGACTCTTCAGATTGTAGACTCTACTTCAACAATATAGATTTAACACAAGGGAATTAAAAACACGAGTACTTGCTTCTGGAAAGCTGAAACTCACAATTAACCTCACTGAAAACTCGAGTGTTTGCTTCTGGAAGTGTATGACTCTTTTCTGATTTTCAATGCTAAGTCTTCTTCCTTGAGCCTCCTTTTATAGATGAAAATTAGGGTTTCTTCCATGATCAAATTCGAGCTGTATCTGTCCAGATTCTCTTGAAAAAGTAACTTGGCCAATCCTGTTTCACTTAAATAAACAACGTATCTTTTTAGCTTCAGATTGCATTTGAAAATTCTATTGACCAATCTTGTTTCTTTTAATTTCAAACCATATCTTTTTAAGCTTCATATTGCATTCGAATTTCTTCAAGTCTTCAGTAATTTTGGAATCAAATCCCCTTAATACTTTGATCAAATTTCTATCAAAATTTAATCAAGTCTTCTTTGAATTTTAATCAAGTTATCACTGATTTTCATCATGATTAAAATCTGAACCGTATGATCTTCTTATCTCGACCACTTCTGGACTATGATCTGATCTGCACCAATTCTGTGATCCTCTGATTTCGGCCAACACTAGACCATATGATCTGATCTTCTGATCTCAGCCAACACTGGGCCATGATGCTTAAATCTGGACCATTGATCTGAACATTTTCCCTCTGATATGAACCAATTCTGGACTGAGTATGGATTGAATTAAATCTGGACTAATGATACTTTAATCTGGACATTTACCTTCTGATTTGGATCAAGTCTGGATTAAATTTGGACAATCATTTCTTCTGATCTGAACTTAGTTTTATACTCTGGACCAAGTCATTTGTTATGGACCAGTTATCTTCTGCTTTTGACCAAGTCTGGATTAAGTTTGGACTGATTCTTATTTCACGATCAGGTTATCTTCTGGTCAGGATTAATTCTAGACCAAGTCTGACTTATGATTCCTTCTGGTCTGGAACAAGTCTCCCTCTGGTAGGCTTCCTTCTAGTCTGGACCAGGTCTCCTTCTGGATTCTGCTTCCTTCTGATCTGGGCCAGGAAAGATATCCTCTGATGGTTATTTGACCTTTGATAACATCCTCTGATTTCCTCTGGAATTGTATCCTCTGGAAATGTATCCTCTGGTGCCTTCAGGATGCATCCTCTGGTATCTTCTGAAGGTGTATCCTCTAGTATGATTTTATCCTCTGGTAACTCATCTTCTGCTTCTGATTTTATCTTCTGGTCATCTTCTGGTGGCATTTATTCTAAGTCAAAAATAAGATTACATAGAGTACTTTTGTTAACATCAAAACTAAGTATAGAACCCACTTGGTTCCAACAAAAGGTTATGTTTCTTCTTGGTTCTGTTTCTCAACTTTGGTTGCTTCTGTTTCTATAATTTTTCAACTAGAGGAAAGTTTAAGTTAATTAACTAGAGGAAATTTTTCAACAAAAAAAAAATATAAAAAAATACAATAATTAATTATTATTTAAACTAACTTCAGGCCACATTTTTTTATAGTTTTAGATCACACTTAAAATGTGTAGTTATTAAACTTAATTAGGCAACGGTTTTTCTTCGTGGTAAAACAGCAACACTTTTAAAATTGTTGCTTAATCGGTGACAATACCAAATATGCAACATTTTTTCATTCAAAGTTAAGAAATTGTACTCTATAAGTAAATTATAGGCAACATCCGAAAAACTGATGCCTATTTCTGTTTCCAGCCACACTTTTTTACCCGTTGCTAAGTGAAGTGTGGCCTAAAATGAAAAATGTTGTAGTGAGATTTTTCTATTTTACTTTTTCTTGGAAATGTTGAAAACAATAAATAAGTGGTGAGAAAAATTGAAATTGAAATAGGTATGAAAGAAATCAAGAAATCAACTTTTGATTTGAATGTTAGGTTATAGAAGCTTTATATAGAAAATATTTTGGAGGTATAAACAATACAAATATGAATACAGTACAATTGTAAAATAATATGCAGGACAATTGGGGTAAAAGAGTACATTTGAATGAGACATATTAAATATTATTGGATGCATAGACGATAATTGATGAGATAATGGCATATAGATATAATTGCTATTAACTAGAGTAGTTTGAGTATGTGCCACGAACAAGGTATAATTTATAATTTATAAATAAAGGGGTGGAAATTCATCTCATATCTATGAGTAATTATTGTTTGAGTTATTCTGTTAATAACTCTTTTAAATATTTTCGATTCATAAATAAGATATAGATGTGACTAACCATTATTATTAATTGGTCAACTTTATTAAAAAAAAACCATTATTATTAATTGGTCAACTTTATTAAAAAAAAAACCATTATTAATTGAAAAACGAATTTAGTCTAATTTGTTGATGGGATCTATTGTTAGTTTACACTGAATCAAGTCCAATAAACTTCAATTTATGTTGTGTGCAATCACATCACAGTCCTTTTGATTGTCGGTCATTCTATCAAAATTGAACATTCAAATTTAAAGATTGAAACTTTTGTTTCAAAAACCATCAAAATTTATTTTTAAATTTGAACTCTATCATCTTTGATCAAACGTTGGAGATCTTACCTGGAATCACACTTCCCTAATCCAGATCTAAAATGTTTTTTTTTGTATCATGTCTCATTACTTATATATTAATATAATAAATGTAACTCATGTTTCCTTTTTTTAAATAACGGTTAAATATGTTTTTAGTTCTTATAAAATTTCAACATTTTAATTTAAGTTTCTACAAAATAGAAACATAATTTTTGGTCCTACAAAATCATTCAGTTTTAATTTATGCTAATAAGTCAACATATATTTTAGAATGCTAATAATTTATGAAATGAAAATTGTACTTTTTTTTAGAGAGAAGAAAACTGAAAGGTGGATATTTGATAGACACTTAAAATATAAACATATTTGAATTGAATATTATTGAAATATATACTTATATTTTTAAACTTAATTGAGATTTTATCTGAGAACATATGCATAATAGCTCTCATGATCTCTTAACTTAATTTTAGGTAATGTTTTAGTCATTTATCTTTTTTTCTTCTCATTTCAGTATTTTATGTTTTTAAATAATTACAATTTTACCCTTTAAATGGGTTTCCGTTAAGGCAACGTTAAAAAATTTTCTGCTCTATTTTCTTCTTGTTTCTTCTCTTTCACATTTCGAAAATCATTGTTTGCTTATGGTTTGTTGTCAATTGGAGGATTTGGTAAATGCGAAACATCGTCACATTTTTAGAGGTGTGGTTAGAGATTTTCAAATGTTAAATTCACATCTTGAACTTGGCTCACGAGTAAAAGATGAAGAACAATTGTTTTGTCTTTTTCGATTGATGTAATAATTTGTTGGTGTGTCTACAAAGTTTTTAACATATTTTAACTTGCAGCAAATCCAACAAACTCATATTTTGAACCACGCCTAACAAACATATATAAACAGTTAAATTAGATTTTCATATTTTATTATTGTTTGATGTGCATATTGTTGGATTTGGTTCACGTTTATGTTTGGTTCTTTATTTGAGAATTGGTGGTTTGAAGAAGAAATATGAGGTTGAAGATGATGATTTTTTAATTGCTTGCTGCTGAGTTTGAAACATTCTAGATTTTAATTTGTATGTTCTGTTTAATAGATTTGGATTTGATGAACTTTTCTAAATTAGAATTTGAGTTTGAAGGTATTGGAGTTTGAGTTCATAACCAAACAATGGTTTTCGACATGTGAAAGAGAAGAAAACAAGAAGAAAACGGGGCAGAGAATTTTTTAACGTTGTCTTAACGGAAACCCACTTAAAGGGTAAAATTGTAATTATTTAAAAATATAAAATACTGAAATGAGAAGGAAAAAAATAAAGAATTAAAACGTTATGTGAAATTAAGTTAAGAAATCACGCGAGCTATTATGTCGTGAACATATTTCAAATAATCTATGAATGCAATATATGTCTTTTTTTTGTCTATATATCTATATTTTGTTATATGTAGATAAAATAAAAAAAAAATTGTACACAATTACGAAGTTTTGTATTCGAACTTGAAATATAATATCTAACCTAACATTATTGTCAGTTTAATTAAGCATTACGAAATTTTTTTATTTTTATAAAGCCAATATATGTCTAATGCACTATCATTATCTTAATCAAGCTCTTTTACCAAATACAAATACATGTTTCGATCCGAATAAACATTATTTCAGTTTTTTAAGAGATGATTTAATTTTATTAATAAAAGATATTCATTTAACTGGCTGTACAGCAAAATGAGAAAAATATAAAATAATACAAAATTACTACTTGGATATATTGTATCGATAGATGAGAAAGAAATACGCATTACACCCCGAATTCTTTTTCAATGACGGCCGTTCAACATGGAGATAGGAGTTTTAAAAATCCAAACACTAGAAATAGGCAAATAATATTTTTAAATTAAAAAATGTCAGACAATATAGTTCATTTATTAGTTTGATGAGTCCAATAGTTATCTAGAACATTATCACATAAGAAAGATTAATTTGCTCGATTTTTAAAGTACGAGAGACTAATTTGTCCGATTTTTAGAATATGAAGATTTATTTGTCTGATTTTAAAAACAAAATTAAAACTCCATTTAAAAAAAAAAAAAAACTAAAACTCTATCATCATTGCAATGCTAATATTTCCATCTATATAATTCATTTTTGTTCTTCCATACTTTCATATCTTTTTCTCCAAGAACCTTCATTTATATAATATGTTCTTCATCCTTTTTCATAGTGTTTAAATCGTAGAAAATAAAATAATTAAGAATCACTTATTCTTCTTCCTCTATGGGTAAAAGCTTAAACCCAATGATTTTCAAATGATATTGTGAAAGAAAAGTTGTTGTTTGAGTGTTTACAACTAAAAAAAACTTTAAAAGATAATTTTTTTCATGCCCCTTGCCAAAGGAAATTTCTCCATTTTTTGTTTTCCATTTTCGTTTTCCCAATTTTCTCGCATATTTTTTTTCTAGAGAAATGTTATTTGAACATATTTTTTGACACAAATATAATATACCCCACATTTATGGAAGAAGAGAGAGAGAGGGAGGGAGTATGACTCACATTTATATGTATGTATAAAAAATAATTATATTTGTGTTTGTATTTGTGTCCAAAAGTGCGTTCAAATAACATTTCTCTTTTTTCTATTGTTAAGTTTACTCATTGATTTCTTCAATTTCTCTAATTTTTTCAACCTGAGGGACAAAGTCAAACTAAAATTCGAATGTCATAATTTAGATTAACTCAAGAAGATCAAGTGTTCTTCCAATAAGTACTTGTTCAAGGAGATCATGAAATATTCATTTCTTTATCTCCTCCACTTTTGGTAAATCCTCCATGGCCAACTTTCATCTTCCTCCAATTCCAACAACACCAACAACCACTAAGAAACATGGATGACGGAAATTTTTTAAAAGAGAAATTTTGAAAACACAAAAATAAACAAATGTAGAAGCATAAAGAAATAAGGAAACTTAAATTAAAAATTGACCCTTGATTGATGATCCTCTAAAAAATTGAAAACATACAAAGAAAGAGAATCATGTAGAATAAATAATAGGAGAGAATAGTATTTAAGAAGAAAAGCTTGCAAAAATAAATGAAAGGAAGAAAAAGATATATGTTTTCCATGTTTCTTGACAAATGAAAAAACTATCGGGAGATAGAAAGGAAAGATAGATTCAATAAATGAATCGATGGTTTTATTACACAAATCGATCGAAACAAATTAAATGAGAATAGATAAAGTATTCTGTGTATACCAAAATTCATAAAGGAAACAAAGTGGTAATTGTTAAAGTCAACAAATATAAAAAGAGTAAAATGTTGAAATAAAAAATAAAAACTCAACCATGAATGTGTGCTGAGTTTTTGTTATTGACCTTTTTTTTTCTGACAAATTGTTATTGTTCTATTTAATTTTTGGAATTTACGCATTTTTATTTATTCCTGAAAGTACATTGAAAACATGCATTGCATTCTTAGTACAACTTACAATCAGTTTTATTAGAAAAATATTAGTTAATCATAAAAAATTAAATATACAAATAAAAAATTAATTAAATAATAATAGATAGATTACTATTAGTATTATAATACTTGACTAATTAAGTGACAAATCTCACTCTTGCCATAAAATTATATTTGTTTTATCATAACATATAGATGAAGACTTTTATATATTTAAATTATTAATTGATTGTTGTATTGTATTGGTTTGAAAGAATAAAAAAGTGAATGGATTGGATGATTTAGGTGGGTAATTATGGTATTTGGCGCTTAAGTATGTTTGGCTGATTATTTTGTTTTAAGATATTAATGATAACAGTTTGTTTTTAAGTAATTATTTTTCAAAATAAGTGATTATTCTTAAAAGGAAAAGATAAGTAATTATTTTTCAAAATAAAAATAATAGCAATTTATCTTTAATTAATATAATAGTAGTGGTTGGAGGCGGTTGATTACCGTGAATCATATGCTCAGTCGGTAAACATTACGAGATTGCTGAAGCACCGTTTGCGACCTTTAACCACCACATCTATTATTAAATTAATAATAAATAAATTATTGTATTTAAATTATTATTTTGAAAGGAAGTTTCTTCTTTTTAACATATTAAAATCAGTTTTTTTTAAATAAATAAAAATTGCAAACAAATAAAATTACTTTTAAAAGATTACTTATTTTTAAAATAATATATAATATTTTTAAAATAATTAATAAACTATTTCTTTTTTGTAAATTTTTTTAATATAATAATAATAAATATTTTTTTTATAAATAATAAAAATATTATTATTGTACGTAATAAATAACTTATTAGAATGCCCAAAAAAGTTATTTGAAGAAACCGATAAATATTCATCCATTTAAAATATGATAATGAATGTATGAAATTGTGTTTTATGTTTTGTTGATTGATTTAATTGAATATTTTTTAACTATTATAGAGTTACTCAAAGGATTTATATATATATATATATTCGTTGACTTCACGAATAAATATCTATAATTAGATTATATAATTACGAATTTTGAATTTATTAAAAATTTTGTGTGTTTAATGATTAATATATTAATACAATAATCAACGATTGAATTAGTTAAATTTATTTTTTATATTAAATTATTAAATAAAAT
This sequence comes from Cicer cuneatum, assembly GCA_037974295.1. Taxonomy (NCBI): domain Eukaryota; kingdom Viridiplantae; phylum Streptophyta; class Magnoliopsida; order Fabales; family Fabaceae; genus Cicer; species Cicer cuneatum. The sequence goes on along the minus strand of JBBPBO010001985.1, from coordinate 31,291,872 downwards.
AACTCATCACATAATTATTAAGCAAAGTCGCCATGTTCCACTAAAACATCTTTAACATCAAAATTGCCCATTTTCTCAAAATGTCCCATGTCAATAATCTGCATAATAAAAAAATTTAAAAGTTCATCCTTCAACCCTTAATCCAAAAATTATAAACATTGCTAGATTAAATGTTCAATCTAATTTTTTCTTTATGTTAGCATTTAGTATCAATTGAAAATGATTTATTTACATATATTAATATGTATGTGCAAATATGAACTCATAAACTTCGATGAAAAATCATACTTCAATGTCACTTTGAGAGCAAAACAGAATAGGATCTCAAAAAGCATCAAAAAATAATAGAACAAAACAGAATAGGATCTCAAAAAGCATAAAAAAATAATAGAACAAAACAGAAAGCACGAAAAACTTTTAGCCAAAAGCAAAAAAACTATTTAAACAAAAGGAGATAAAAAGACAATTTCATAACTTCTAGTTGACATTTGACATAAGTATATCCTACTAAATTTAATACAACACCGGTATTAAACATCAGCTATTGACAACTTGACGTTTTTCAAACTTGATATTTCTTTTCAGCTACTTGTGAGAAATTTTTTATATCTTCCTCTTTGTTTTCAACTGGTGTGTCTCTCTTGATAGAATTAAAAATTTCATCCATTGGTGGCACTTGTATGTGTAAACATTATATTCAACAAAAGCACACGTAAATTTAGACATCAAATTTGTAGTTTTTGAGTTTTGAAAATTGTTTCAAAATAAATTTCAATCACCGAAAATGTTATTGGGTTAAGTCACAAACTAGATCGCTCTCTTTAAGATATTTCGCTGCACTGTCTAAATTGTACAAGGCAGACTATCAATCATGAAGTCCACATGATAAAATAGCTTAGACAAATTGTATCAGAGTTCTAGTACACTGCAGACTAAATCAAATGGATTTCGGCACAAAAATCGCTCTAAAAGAACAATGATATTACGACCAATAAAAACTCGAAGGGACTACGACACAAAAACCGCTCAGGACCACTCTGTTGGAACCAAATTGGTTCTTAATACTTAGGATTATGATGTTTACAAAAGCACTCCATGTAATCTTATTTTGAACTTTGAATTATTAAATCAAATGCCACCAGAAACTGGAGTAATCAGAAGCAGAAGATCAAAGGGTTCCAGAGATTGAATCCTGAAGGTACCAGAAGATACTCCAGGATGTCAAAACGTCACCAGAAGATATCTTTGCTGGCCCAGATCAGAAGGAAGCAAAGTCAGAAGGAGACCTGGACTAGACCAGAAGGAAGCCTGCCAGAGGGAGACTTGATCCAGACCAGAAGGAATCAAACGTGAGATTTATTCCAGAAGTTATTCTGACCAGAAGATGGCCTGGCAGTGAAATAATAAACAGCCCATACTTGATCTAGACTTAATCAGAGGGTAAATTAATGGGTCCAGAACAAAGGAATTAATCCAGATTTGACCCAAACCAGAAGATAGCATGGTTCAGGGTATGAAACTAAGTTCAGACCAGAAGAAATGATCTCCAGAATTGATCCATAACTGATTCAAAACAGAAGGTAAAAAGTCCAGACTGAAATATTATTTGTCCAGATTTAATTTCAGTTTAATCCAGACCAAGTCCAGAATTGATCCAGATCAGAGGGAAGATATTCAGATCAATGGTCCAGATTTGAGTATATGGCCCAGTGTTGGCCGAGATCAGAAGATCAGACCATGGCCTAGTGTTGGCCGAAATCAGAAGAGCGAAAGTGTGGTCCAGGGTTGGCCGAAATCAAAGGATCACAGCAGATCACTTAGTAAGGTCCAGATGTGGACTAGGGCAGAAGATCAAACGGTCCAGATTTAATCGTGAGGATTAACGGTGGAGATTTTAATTTATTTTGATCAAAGTATTAAAAAGATTTGTTACAAAAATAAAGTGAAGTATTGTGGAATTCATGAGCTGTTGGCGGGAAGAAACTAAAGACATGATTGGCCAGTTATTTTTGAAAGAAAATCTGAAGCTTAAAAAACGATATGTTTTTTATTTAAATGAAGCCCAATTGGTCAAGATATTTTTGCAAGAGAATCCAGCAAGATTCAGCTCGAAATTAAGCTTGGAAGAGGCCCTAATTCACATCTATAAAAGGAGGCTCAAGGCAGAATACTTAGCATCGAAAATTACAAAAGAGTCATACACTTCCAAAGCAAACACTCAAGTTTTCAGTGAGGTTAATTGTGAGTTCCAGCTTTCAAGAAGCAAGCACTCGTGTTATTTTCTTTCCCTTGTGTTAGATCTAAGTTGTTGAAGTAGAGTCTACAATCTGAGGGAGTCAGAAGGGGTAGCAGATTACTTGGCAATTAGATTCAAGGCGTTGTAATTCCTTCTACAATCTGGGGTTGTCAGATTGGCAGGAGAAGACTTGACTTAGGAAGTCAAGGTGCTATATTCCTCAAGAGTTTAGGATTGTTAGACTGTTTGAGAAGGCTGACTTTGAGGGTCAGTGGAACTGTTGTAATTCAAGGTTTGAATTAGTGAAATCCTTCAAGGTGAAGGGACTGGACGTAGCCTCGTTAACGGTGAACCAGTATAAAAATTCTGTGTTTTATTTTTACTTTATATCCGCTGCTAACTCTATTTTTATTCATACATCAAGTTTTGTTTTAAAAGTGTAAAAACAGGAAAAGTATTCAAGTTAGTCAAACACAATTCAACCCCCCCTTCTCGTGTTTGCACCTTCACACTCAAAATCGAATGGACTACGTCACAAAAACTGCTCTAAAAGGGAAGTAGTATTAGGACCACTCAAAAATCAAAGGGACAGAAAGAAAAGGCAGAAGTGACTAAGAAGTGCATCGAGCAGAAAAGGGAGAAGAGAAAAAGTTGGGAATTGCATCAAACTTTAGTGTACTTTTTGCAATAGTTTGACACTTTTTATATAGTGATGAAAGCAATTCCACATATGTCAACTATCCAATGTGAGACTTCAACAATTTTTAAATTCACACACTAACATACTCTTTATGTTTCAACAATGTCGTACTTGAATTAAAAAAATCTTTCTGAAGTAGGGTCGAACGCTTCTATAAGATTGTGCATAAGCAGAGGTGTCTTCCGGTTTAAACCTTTGCATAATAAGTAAGATTCAAATTCAACAAGAGTGACCCGTAGTCTTGAACTCTATCTTTGACATCAAACCCACACACAACCTTTTCCATAAGGTGTATTCTCAAAAGCCCTCGTGCATTAATGACCCTGCACGTTTATCCCAATATAATGAATGCTTTAGGAATTCTGCCTCAAAATTCCATAGAAAGCGGCCCCACTTCCACATTTACATAGGTGAGTCAATAAAGAGTACTATTGTAGCTAGGTATTCCACTCCACATAGAGTATAGATCACATTAAGAGTTTCTATTATCTCCTCGTTTCATCGTTTTAGGAATCATGTTTCTCTAATATATAATAGCATGTTTATCTCATATCACTTCACAACTTGTTATTATCCAATATCCATTGAACCTAATTCTTGGGATATTCAATCTTTTAGTTCAGGTTACCATCATGAGTGATTCATTGATCTATAAACATTAGTCTAATCCTTTTGGATGTATTTAGAACTCTCACTCTAGCTAATCCTTTCGTCGAGTGGTCTACTAAATTTTCATTAGTGCGTATATGATCCACTATAACAACTCTTTTAGAAAGTAACTCTTTAATTGTGTTGTGCTTCGATGTATTTGTCATCTTTTACCATTGTAATAACGATTCTCAATCTTTGCAATAGTTGTGGTACTATCGCAGTGGATCAACACAACTATCATAGGTTTTTTTCCATAAAGGGATATCAACTAGTAAGCATATCAACCAACTCGTTTTTTCACTAGTAGTAGCTAGTGCCATCATTTCAGACTCCACAGTGGATTGAGCCAATATCATTTGTTTCTTTGATTTCCAAAATACAACACCATCAGTTATACTAAAAATATAGCCATTGGTTGCTTTGGAGTCATCTAATAAAATGTTCCAATCAACATCACTATATCCTTCAAGGGCGACAAAAAAATCTTTGATAATGTAATCTGAGACTCATGGTCCCTTTAAGGTAGATCATGACTCTTTCGATAGGGTGTCAATGATCTATACTAGGTCTACTAGTAAGCCTGCACAATAGTCCCATGACGTAGACAATGTCGGGTCTAGTACAGGCAATGACATACCTAAGGTTGCCAATGATGCTCACATATTCAGTTTGTCTAATACATTCACCAGTATTTTTGAAAAGTTTCACACTTTGATCATATGTGTGTGTAAGCAGGTTTACATTCAAAGTATATGTATTTCTTTAAGATCTTTTCATCATAGTGAGACTAATCAAAAGAAATTTCCTTTTCTAACCTAGTAATCTTGATTCCAAGGATTACACTCGCTTCTCCGAAGTCTTTCATATCAAAATTGTTATACAACAATGATTTTACAATATTTACAGCATGAATGTTTGAATCAAATATGAGTAAGTCGTCTACATAGAGACATATGATAGTGCAAATGTCATTTTCAGATTTGAAATAAATATATTTGTCATTTTCATTCACTTTAAACTTATTCGATATAAACAAGTTATCAAACTTTTCGTGACATTACTTATCTAACTTCTCTAGTATATATATTTGATGAAGAGAAAACAAATAAAAAAGTGAGAGGAGATGGTATTTTATTTTTGTAAAGGGATAATGTAGAAAACAAAGGAGGAAAAGAAAGAATTGAGAACTTTTTAATTTTGAATTGAAGAGGGAAAAAAACGATCAAAGTGGCAAAAAATTAACTAGGTGTGGCTTGTTGGCAAAAGAAGAACTTATCTTTTTACAACTAAACCAAATCTATAGAGATTTATAAATATTTGTTTTTTTTCCATTGTATAAGCAATAAAAATAAAATAAAGAGTAAAGACCTAAATTGATCTTTGATATTTTGAACGTATGTCATTTTAGTCTCTAAAAAAAACAATACATAAATTAATTTATGACAATTGCATAAAGGGACTGTTTGTTTTATGAATGTTAGATAGTGGTGATTGAATGTCAGATATTTATGCCACAATATTAAAATTAGTGACGTATAAATATTTAATTTATGCAATGTAATATTTAGTTTTGAAATTAAAAAATTAATAATTTACGCGTCAATAATATTTAACACTATAACATAGATTTCGGACATATCATCGTCGATATGACACTTTAATAAAAAATGCTAATCATATTTAAATTAAACTTAACATAGATACTAATATGCCTTTTTTATACCAACAAAGTTGGTCTAGCAGAAGGAGATAAACTCACGCAATATGGTGAACTTGAAATTCGAATCATCGTGAAAGAAAGTATCCAAATTTAATGTCCGACGCGCCTCAAATAAAATTACCTCCTATCGAAAAAATTTATAAAAAATAATAAGGGCTTGTTTGATTCACCTCTCAAAAACTCTATTTTAGTTTTTTAAAATTTAAAAACTAAAAAATTTGTTTGGATTACTTGTTTTTAAAAACTGTTTTGTATAACTATTTTTAATATTATACTTTTTAAAACTAAAAAAGCAAAACAGTTAAATGGTGTTTTACTTCTCAATTTTTAGTTTTTTTAATTTTATAGTCAACATCTGTTTTAAAAATTTAGATTACCAAATAAGTTTTCTCTTTTTCTCACCTCTAAAACTGTTTTTAAAAACATGTATCTCAAACAAGTTTTTTTTTATTCTATTTTTTAAAACAATTTTTAAAATCAAATTTATAAAACTTTTTTTAAAAACTAAAATGCAAAAGTGTTTCAAACAAGCCCTAAGACTAACAGTTTTTTAATTTTTAAATATTAAAAACTAAAAACTTTGTTTGATTATAATATTTTGCAATACAGTTTTTAAAAACTATTTCTATTTTAAAAAGTAAAAAACTAAGGGCTTGTTTGATTCTCTTCCTAAAAACTCTATTTTAGTTTTTTAAAATTTAAAAACTAAAAAACTTGTTTGTATTACTTGTTTTTAAAAACTGTTTTGTAAAACTATTTTTAATATTATAATTTTTAAAACTAAAAAAGCAAAACAGATAAATGATGTTTTACTTCTCAATTTTAAGTTTTTTAAATTCTTAGTCAAAAACTATTTTAAAAATTTAGATTCCCAAATAGGTTTTCTCTTTTTCTATCTCTAAAATTGTTTTTAAAACAAGTATCTCAAACAAGTCTTTTCTTTAATTTTATTCTTTAAAACAATTTTTAAAATAAAATTTATAAAATAATTTTTAAAAATTAAAATGCAAAAGTGATTCAAAGTGGCACTAAAACAGCTATACATGTTTTTCTTTTCACTTTAGCTGCTCTGTACCTAAAATTTGGGAAAATGATAGTATTCATTACGGCAAAAGTGTAATATTGTGTAACTTCATATACTTAATTTATTTTTTCAATACTGTTGACTAATATGTAGTTAGCTTGTGCCATATATTTAGTAGGCATGGCAATACCGCGGAGTATGGGACGAATTTTGTCATCTCAAGCTCACGCTCGATTAATCGAAAATTCTTATTTTAATTTATATTTTATTAGATGTAAAATTTAGTCTCATTTTTGTTTGTAATAGGTTTGGATTTCTCCGCCACATCCGCACCCATTTATATATATATAAAATTATGAATTTATAAATTATATTTATTATAATTAATATATTAAAATAATTATTATTAAACAATAATAAAATTAAAAAAATATTGTCTAATAAAAAGATATTATAATATTTTAAAAAATATTAAGTATATTAAATATGTATATATATATAAAATTTAAAAGTTACAATAATATTACAAGTAAGACGAGTTTAGGTGCGGGGTATAAATATTTAATATGCATAATAAATGTTAGAGACTAATTTGTGTCTTTACTCAGTTGCAAAATTGTATCTAATTATAAATTCAGTCAATGACTTATCGACAAAGTTACACATAAAAAAACATAAATATTTTGATCATTTTAATTTTAATACAATTATAAGTATTTTATTGTTTTATGTTATTGACCCAAATTTTGTGAATTTATTTGCAGAAAAGTTAAATTTATATTGTTTTTAATGTATTTTACCAATTTAAAAGAATGACTATTTTTTAGTGAAAAGAAATAAAAATATATTTTGAAATCAAAATTACCAAATAAAAATATTTTTTTTACATTAGTTTAATTTTATATTTCCAAAGACCATATCAATTATTTAATATAATAAAATATATTTTAAAAATTAGATTATCAAATAATTTTTTTATTTTCATCTTAAAAATCTTAAAACAGTTTTTAAAAATTATATTACCAGATAAATATTCATTTTCTCTTCTCTAAAACAGTTTCCAAAAAGTATATTATCAAACAAATTTTCTTCTTCTTATCTTTAAAACAGATTTATAAAACCAATTTTAAAAACTAAAAGTTATTCAAACAGGTCTTAATTGAGGTATTAATTTTTTTAAGAGATGATCCGCGTCCAAAAGGAACTAGTTTGGATCTTTAATCTAAAATAAAATGCATGTTGCTCTAGTTTACACGTACACTAACAATTAATCGGGTGGGCGAATATTCCACCAACTCAACTCTGGTCCCGATTCATAAGGCATCACTCCTTCCTCTTCTATATCAACGGCTACGATTCCATCTTCTCATCTTACGGCTACAGTTCATCCTCTCCCTCCCTAATATTAGGGTTTGTCTTTTTCTCTACTCACACCATTTTCACTCATATTCCACCTTCTTCTCTTTCCTCCTCATTTTCTCGGGAAAAAAAAATCATGGTGAAGGGTCCAGGTCTCTACTCCGATATCGGCAAAAGAGCTCGAGGTCACCGATTTATTCTTCTTCTTTTTTTTGTTTGTTTAATTTTCATTTTTTTATGTATTAATCTCCATGAATATTTAACTCACACCGAAAATTTCGATTCAGATCTTCTGTTCAAAGATTATCAGAATGACCATAAGTTCACAGTCACAACTCAGACTTTATCTGGAGTGGTAATTTCTTTTATATTCTATTTAATCCATTTCGTTGAGAATATTTTCCTTTGAAGTATGAATTTATATTGTGTTAGAATTTGATCATGTAATTTTTTGTGATTTTCGTTATTTCCTATGTTTTGTTGCATGTTCTATATATTTTTTTATTTTATTTTATTCTAACCAAGATGATGAAACCTTGAACTATTTTGCAATAACTGTTCGGAATTTGATAATGAATCGTGTTAACCAGTTGAAGATTTTAGGTTTTACTGTAGTTTTTGGGTAATTGTTAGTTAGCTTGAATTTGTTTATTCTTTGGTTTATTGTAAGAGCTAAGGTTTTCATTTGTGATAATTTCAATGTGTTTCTCTATTCAGGAAATCACTTCAAGTGGAGTCAGGAAGGGTGAGATATTTTTGGCTGATGTCAGCACTAAGGTGAAGAACAAGAACATCACGACAGATATCAAAGTAGACACGAACTCAAATGTGAGTTGAAATTTCTTGCCGAGTTAATTTTTACTCATAATACTTAGTTAGCAGCTTTGCAATTGTATAATTAGTAGTTGCATTGTTCTCTATTGACTTGCTTGATTCTGATTATATTCTTTAGCTTTTTAATCAGTGTTGTTAAATAGCAGATATAGCATAGAAGAATTTGAACAAATATCCATTGTTCCATAATATGCTATTTAGTACAAAATATTGTCAAATAGTGGCTATTGCTGCACTATAGTACGCATGCATAGCAGAATTTGAATAAAGCAGCTATTTTCCGTGATCCACTATTGACAACACTGTTTTTTAATTTGAGATGGAACTATGTTTTTGCCTGGGTCCCTTGTTTGTGATATACAATCCCTTAATTGTTTTGATTTGAGTTCTTCAATTTTCTCGTGTTTTACCATATTTTGTGGGACTGTGCATGGCCATTTCTATAATACAATCCTCTTCCATGGTATTGTCATTAAGAATTTGAGCATCCTTCATATTCATTAACTATTATTGTATTAATAAGTCTTATACATCAAGGTATCTGATGTCTAGTTAAAGCTCATGCTATGTGTCTTATGAGTTATATCTGACTGAATACTCTTCAGCTACTCACAACAATTACTGTGGATGAACCTGCACCTGGGCTCAAGACAATTTTTAGCTTCATTTTTCCAGATCAAAATTCTGCCAAGGTAACAACCATTTTCCTTTGTTCTATTTTGTAATGTATTACTTTTATTAAAAGTTTTATTGCATTCACTAAATGCAGATATTGAATTTTTGATACTTCATATTTCCTAGTCATCCTGAATTATGATTGTATAATCTCTCTCTTCCTCTCTTTGGTTTTTAATAGGTGGAACTACAGTACCAGCATGAGTATGTTGGGATCAATACTAGTATTGGGTTGACAGCAAGTCCCATTGTTAATTTCTCTAGCGTGATTGGAAATAATTTGGTTTCTGTCGGTTCAGATGTTTCCTTTGATACTGCCTCTGGAAACTTTATCAAATACAATGCAGGGTTGAATGTTACTCATGCTGACCTTATTGCATCTCTAACTATGTAAGTAGTTGTCTAAAAGCTATACCAATTTCAGGTTGGGTTATCTATGTTCTTGTACAACTTGAATTGGGCTACTGATTTATTTTGTTGTGTTTTTTCTGTTTGTTGATGAATGTAGCAATGATAAAGGTGACACCCTTAATACTTCGTATTACCATGTTGTAAGCCCACTGACTAACACTGTTGTTGGGGCCGAGCTTTCACGTAGCTTTTCCAGCAACGAGAATGTACTCACTATTGGCACACAACATGCTCTTGACCCCATAACCTTGTTGAAAGCTCGGGTGAACAATTACGGAAGGGCAAGTGCTCTGATCCAGCATGACTGGAATCCAAGAACACGTATCTCTCTCGTTGGGGAAGTTGATACCGTGGCCATTCAAAAGAGCGCAAAGGTTGGTCTTGCGTTGGCCTTGAAGCCTTAAACGTGGTGATTTTGTGATTGATAGCTGTTTGTCGGGTGATGTAGGCAATAAGTTTAGTGGTAGGGTTTCACTTTCCCATTGAACCTTTGGACCTTCATTTTGGAGCTGTTATTTTCTTAATGTAATGGTTGGTTCAGGGTGCAAAATCAATAAGCACTGGACAATTTTCAAATTTGTAGTTATTACAAATCTACCTGAACCTCATTGATTTAGATGCACCTTTGAGTAAGTTTTTGAGCATGGAAGGTGATAGTCATGCAATATGAATGTTGATGAGTATATATCGAAGCTCTGATTTATGGTATTTCCTTTATTTGGTAATAGTTGTTTCGTTGTTGGTACTTTTCAAAATCAAAAGTGAATATCTGCAGTCTGTTTGAATGAGTTTTGGTTTTTAAAATCTATTTTATAAATCAATTTTAAAAAGGTTTTAAAGAACAAAATCAAAATAAAATTTGTTTGGTAATCTAATTTTTGAAAACTGTTGTGAATGAAAATAAAAATAGTGAAATTTAACAACAAAAAATTTAATGATATAACATTTGCAGAGGAAGGTTGAGTGTTGTATGATAAAAAACATGAAACTTAAAATTAAAACATCTTTCAGATCTTTCTGATTTTTAGTTTTCAAAATCAATAAATCGAAAACAATTTTAAAAAATACATTTCTAAAATTGATTTACCAATCAAATCAAGGCGCCATTCACAGGCATAAAAGTCTCAAGCAACAGATTATCAATTAAAACTAACATCTCATAATAGAGAGGACCGTAGCATAGATCAATAGTCAGATGCTTTCTGATACACAGGATCCTCATAGAGGCAAGTGTAGAGCATACTAACGTCTCTATGGAGTGTCTATGGATAGAACATGAGAACTTAAGTTTTCAGAGAGAAGAGAAGTATTTAGAGCATATGTAAACTGAAAGCACTCATATTATTCAACTTGATTCAACTTGAACTTGGGAAATATGATACAAGAGCACTCCTTATATAGGCGAGGAGGCTAATACAAAGCAAAACAATAATTGCTAAAGATAGACATGTCAAAAGTATACTTATCCTAACTTTTGACTTATAAGGCACGTGGACCCTACCACTAACATAATGGAAGACAACATTATTACAACATGACAAAATACATTAAAAGCATACTTATCCTAACTTTTGACTTATAAGACACGTGGACCCTACCACTAACATAATGGAAGGTAACATTATTACAACATGACAAAACACAACTATTTATAATCACACTTGGGACCCATAGTAGGTAGATGTCACATCAATCTTTGTGAATGGGCTCATGCGATGGAGACATGTTGAGATCAGATAAGTATTCTTCTGTAGAGTTGTTTGTCTCGTTGTATGACTCATCCCTCATCATTTCTTCGTAATAATTTTGGTAAAAGTAATCTGGAGGGTAGTGTGATTCATACTGATGCATGTCTGCAAACATATCTTCAACACTTTCTTCTGGAATATCAATTCCTCTGTAGGCAGTAGAAAGGTTCATCCCAGAAAATTCTTCTTCTATGTTTTCCTGAGGTTCTTCTTTGATTGATTTTGAGCTTTCACCTACTTCATATGAGGACCTGGTTGTCCCCGGTGGTTCCCAGCTATGCCAGACTTTTGCTGGATCAACAGATTGCCATTGAGGAGGAAGATCTGTATGACTAATGCATGTAGTAGTAATCTGTTTTTTATCAGGATAATAAAGATTAATTAAATTAACATAATCCCTTAAGGCTTTTAATGCTTCTGGGTTTGTGCCATAATCATTAATGGTTTCCCAAACATTAATATAACTCTTGCAAATTAGGAGTTGAGTTCTGGAGTCTGTTTGGTAAGGACGATGGAGGATGTATACTGTTTTAAATCTTTTAAGAACTTCAGAATTTAAGTTCTTTTCCTTGAGATCATTAACAGCTAATCCTAAGCTTTTTCTCCACCAACTTAATGGAGAAAACCATTCTAAGGCTGTCCATATTAAGGATCTGTGCTTCTTGGGGTTCAACAGATGTTCATACATTGCAATAGTAGGGATTAGGATAGGCATAGCGTATAAGCTAGTAGCACACCAAAGATACCATAGTTGATTATGGGTGAATTTGAAGGCTGGATTCATAAAAAATGGTAGGTGAAAAGGAGTATCCGGGAAGAAAGGAGAATGGTCAGGAAGAGGTTTCTTTCTTATGATCTTGAAGAGATAATAAAAGAGATTGTTCCTGGCAAATTCCTTAAGTTGAGAAACTGAGAAGGAGTAATCAACTCCTGGAGGAAAGTTTCTCGTGATAGTGGCATTTTCTGTAATAGGTCAGACCATTAATATTAATGGAAAGGTATGCCTGGTAGTAATGATCTGGATAGGTTTCATGGGTCTGGATAATAGATCAGGGATCACGTTCTGGATTCCTTTGACGTGTTTCATTGTGAAATCATATCTGGAAAACCAGTCTCTGAGTCTTAGAGTTTGAGGATCTGGAGGCATCTTATTCTTGAATTCCAAAATCTTTGAAAAGGCTGAGTTATCCATTTGGACTTCAAAATGATAACCTCTGAGATGGAAATCAAATTTTTGGATTCCCATTTTAACTGCAAGGGCTTCCTTGTAGGTGGTGTGGTAATGTTTTTCTGCTTCTTTAAATTGACCACTGGCGTGACCACAGTAATGTTTCTTGCCCTGTATTTCTTCGATCAGAACTGCTCCCCAATAATGGTCACTGGCATCAGTCTGGAGGATCCTCTTTCCATCTCCAGGGATCTTGAGAGCAGGAGGAGATTGAGCAATTTCCTTTAAAGCTTTTACAGCTTTAGTTTGATCTTCTCCCCAAGGTAGAGGTTTCTTCTTTAGTAATAGTGACAGAGTACTCGTGTACTTGGCCAACTTGGGAATGAAATCTCTGATATAATTGATTATACCGAGAAATTGCTGAATCTGTTTGATAGTAAGATGATCATCAGGAAAATTGAACAGCTCTTTGGCAATGTGAGGTTGGGGTTGATATTTTCCTTGGGAGAAATGCATTCCTAAGAAATCAATTTCTGTTTGGCCCAATTGGCTCTTTTTCTCAGAAAGCATTATTCCATGCTGTTGGGCTATTTTTATGAACTGGCCCAATAACTGTTGGTGAGACTTCTCATCTTTGGAAAATAGTAACAAGTCATCAATGTAGATGAGAGTACTGTGGAGGATCGGCTCAAATATTTTTGTCATGACCTTTTGAAACAGTGATGGAGCAACCTTAAGCCCAAAAGGTAGAACAGTCCATTGGTACTGGGCATTAGGGATACAAAAGGCTGTTTTTGGACGATCCATTGGGTCAATACCCAATTGCCAAAAACCTGACTTTAAGTCAAACTTTGAATATATCTGAGCGTCTTTAATGAACACGTTTAGAGATGAGGCCTTCGGGATTGGAAACTTGTCGTCTTGGAGAAAGTGGTTAAGGGGCTTGTAATCGATTACAAGTCTCTTTTTCCCTCTGACTTTCTCTGACCTTTTCTCTACGTAGAAAGCTTGGCAGGCCCACTCAGACTTGGTGGGTTCAATGAGACCTTGTTTGAGCAGCTGGCTGCACTCTTCTTTTGCCAAGGCATAATCAGAAGGACTCATTCCAGGATGAGTTACCTTTGTGGGATTCACATCTTCATTAAGCTTGAACGGAAGTTGAACATAGAAGTTCTGATTCTTCCATAAGGGTTCTAGGTGGAGGAACTTCTCATGACTGTCAGCGCAAAGCTTAAGAAGTTTTAACTTGATTTCTTCATATCCCGTAGGAACATTGGATAAGGAGTATAATTTCATGATTTCTGAGAAGGGTCGGAACTCCCTTTTATATTTGATTCCTGTGGCGAGGATTTGAAGTCTTTTAGTTGCCACATAAACGTCCATGCCAATTACAATGTCTTTGGCTGGAAGTTTAGTTCCTATAACCTTTGTCTAGATAACACAGTCTGGAAAAAACTTGATTCCTATTTTGTCTTTGGTTATCAAGTTTGTGGTAAAGGTTTTTCCATCTGCTGCCATGAAATATGCAGTATGAGATTTCCAGAGCTCAATTGGCAGGATGTCGGGATTCATCATGGTAATTTGTGCTCCTGTGTCCATGTATGCTATGACCTTTTTAGGTCTTGAGAATTTTGTTGCTAAGACATGGATTTCTACACAAGGTAGAGGAGGAATAGGAAGAGAACTTCCTATCTCTTTGTAGGAGAACACTGGTACATAATCCTCTCCTTCATATTCTGAGAGGGAGGTTTCTTCAGATGAATAGTCTTGGAGAGCAAAGACTGTTTCTTCATCGGCTGAGCTTTGTTCAGAGTAAACTGATTCTAGGTCTCCTTCAACAGGATGAAGGGAGTTGATCAGTTTTGCAGCTTTATGTTTGTTGTTAGGACATTCTTTGGAGTAATGTCCTTCCTGTCCACAGATAAAGCATCTTTGCTGCTTTCGCTTACCTCGGAAGGGTTTCTTTTTGAAAAACGTTACACCCTTTTTCTTTCTTTCTTTGAATTTCTTGTAGGGTTTAAGCTTCTGTGTATGATACTTCTTCTTGCTGGGACAGCTACACTGACTGTCTTTGCACTTGATCTCTAGATAGGATTTTTTGCATGCTTTTTTATACTTGGCCTTTTGACTTAAGACTTCCGAGAATTGTTTATGGAGATTGCATAATTTGTCGAGAGCTTCTAAAGTCATTTGATGGACTTGTCCCATGCTCATAGAAGGGACATCCTTATCTGCTGCAGCAATCATCTTGTGGAGAACGGGTTGAATCTCTTGAGGTAGAGATGCAACATATGTGTTCTTGAGACTGGGGTCATTATAACCATTAAGAGCATAGAACCTTTGGAGCATTCTCTGATAATGCTTTTCTATGTCTTTGGTTTTAAGAGAACAGCATTTCATCTCAAAGAACTCTTGTCTGTATTTCCTGTTGTAGATGTCTTCATCACCTATGAAAACATGGTGAAGAATTCCAAGAACATTAGCTGAAGTTTGAAGGCTATGCAGCTCATGTTGTCTTGCAGTTCCGATGTTGGAATACCATTCCTTCAAAGTTCCTGTCATTCGGCAACAGAATTCTTCAATAACTTTGTATGGATCAGCAGTGGTTTTCATTAACTGAGTGTCAAGCCATGCACCAAAATCAATAATTCTTTTCCTCCATTTGCTAGGAGGAATGTCATCAAGAGTGAACCAGGGTCCACCGGCTGGTTTGATTTTCTCATTTTCTAGAGTATCTTGAAAGGAATCTTCATAGAAGGTCTCTTCCCTTTTTATGTTGGTCATAAAAAGTCTAGGGATAGGATCTTCCTTTGGTTCAGTATCTAGAGACTCTGTTTCAATAGACATTAATGATTGGGTTTCTTCAGAGCATGTGTTCTGATGTGTCTTGTCTATTTCGGAGTCATCTGAATGGTTATCGGTTGAGGACTCCACAGGGGATTGGTACCCTGGAGAAGATTCGTGTTTGGCTGTGATGGCTAAGGCTTCAAAGGCTTTGTTAGGATCTTCTTCATTAAAAGGAGGTGTCTGTGGATCTGACGACGAGGTGCTTATTCTAGCAACCTTTTCTTTAGACTTTGATGTTGAAGGATCCAAAGGTCTGGTATGTCTGGGTCTCCAAGGTTCTGGAGCCCTGAATTTAGATGGAGCCGTAGCAAATCCAAATAGGTCTAGTTTTGGTGATCTGGTTGGTGAAGTGGATAAGAAATTGGATATATCAACGTCTGAAGGCCTGGTTGGTCTTGAGTAGTATGAAGGATAAGCAGGAATATTATGAAATGACTATTGGATGGGTTTAGTCTTTTCTTTCCAGAGTCTTTTTGCATATTCTTCCATTTCTTCAACTTGTACTTTTAATTGCAAGAATTCTCTTTCTCTTTTGTTGAAGTCATGGCTGAAGACAGCAGCACCATGTATTTGGCTGAGTTCATGATCTAAGGCGTCAACCCGAGCTTTGAGGTCTTTATAGCTTCTTTTCATCCTGGTTGAGAACCCTTTGAGATATTCTTCAGTTTCTTCTGAAATCTTGTCTACTTTCTTATCAAGATTCTGAAGCATCTCATTTTGTGCTACCATGTTCTCAGATTGCCAGTTTAGAACTTCTTCGGCCTGGGTCAAAGGTTTCATTCTTCCATCTGCTTGGACTTCAGATGGATTGATGAATGGTTTTGACGTCGTGTTGGTGATAGCATCAATTTTCTTATCCAACGGGGGAAAATGTTTGCCGTACTCTTGTGACATGGCAGTATACATGAAGCAGGGAATCAGTTGAACCTTCTGAGGAGGATCTGCTATTCTGCAATGGTCTGTTGGAGGCCATGTAATAAGAGTTGGATCATCAGGTGGCAGAAGTCCTTCCTTTCTGAGGATTGCTAGTCCTTCCTCATAGATTGATAACGGCTTCTTTTTTCCATGGATAGCTACCCATGGGCCATTATCGGGATCAAATCTTCTTTGAGGAGGAGGCTGTGGTTTGCATGCTCCTTTCTTCTTTGTTTTAGGGCGAATGATATCTTGGTCGATATCACTGTCATGCATCCAACAGTCGCAATCAGGATCACACTTTGAGGGATCAACGTCCCATATAAAGTGTCCTTTGATCTTGTCCGTATAGATGAGTTTAGCATCTGATGTAACGGCATGAATCGGGCACCAGGTTTCTTCAAGGACAGGTCTGATCATCATGGTTTGGAAGATCTGAGAAGACGAGCTAGGTTCTTCATCAGGTTTCTTGAATATGGTTTTGACCGTCTTGTCTGGATATCTTTTAAAAGAAGCTTCCTGTGATTGGATTGGCCTTCTGTCCTCATGGAGCTTTTCGTAGTTAGTCATCCATTCCAAAGGAATAAGACGCGCTAACTCTTCTCTTGTGATTCTCCTTGGGATCTGGACAATCGAAGGTATTTCTTCTTCTCTACCAGCCATAACCAGCAAGGAGACTGAAGAGCAACCAGTAGTTGGAAGATCTATTGCATGATTTTGCAGACGGTAGATGATCTGGTGGTGAAGAGTGGCCACCATAGCTTCAGGGACTTGGTCTGATCCAGTAATCTGGATTTGAACCTTTAATCTTGTGGATAGAGTGTAGTCACTGAGGCTGACGTTGTAGTTGGGATACACCGTAAGGACGACACTTCCGGCGTGAAGTGTGGTTAAGACAGTTCCTATGACGGCGTTCTCATACTTCAGATAGCTGGAATCTAGCAAAGCTATCTTTGAGTATACGGGTTGGTTCTTCCTTCCATGCAGTGAAAGGATTAGTCTAACAGCACCAAAATTAAGGGCTGTGTAACCTTCACGTTTCCATCCATTGATGAGTTCTTGAGGAATCTTTGTTCTTGGTTGGTAGCCCTGAGGCTACACTGATCTAGTCTAGATGACTGGATATATTCTTTGATGTTAGGTCTGTTTGTAGATATGAGGGTTCTAATGGATCTAGTGAGGGTTTTGTTTCTTCTGAATATATTGTACGGATTCAGAAGTGGAGGAATAGTTTCAGAGATCTGAGCATCTTCTGGGACATGAGAATATTCTATTAAGTTTTTTATTTTATTAGAAATGGTCTTTTTACAGAGTTTTGGAAGCGAGAGAGATGAAGTTGTTACGATGGGTTGAGTGTTGTTAGCTTCAGTTGTATTCATGATGTACTGGGTTTCTCTCCTACTCACTCTCGTTTCCATGTTCACACCATATGCACCCCTCTTTCTTAAGCAGGCTCTGATACCATGCTGGCCGGGAGCCTCTACTACCATGAGCCTTTTGTATCCCTAATGCCCAGTACCAATGGACTGTTCTACCTTTTGGGCTTAAGGTTGCTCCATCACTGTTTCAAAAGGTCATGACAAAAATATTTGAGCCGATCCTCCACAGTACTCTCATCTACATTGATGACTTGTTACTATTTTCCAAAGATGAGAAGTCTCACCAACAGTTATTGGGCCAGTTCATAAAAATAGCCCAACAGCATGGAATAATGCTTTCTGAGAAAAAGAGCCAATTGGGCCAAACAGAAATTGATTTCTTAGGAATGCATTTCTCCCAAGGAAAATATCAACCCCAACCTCACATTGCCAAAGAGCTGTTCAATTTTCCTGATGATCATCTTACTATCAAACAGATTCAGCAATTTCTCGGTATAATCAATTATATCAGAGATTTCATTCCCAAGTTGGCCAAGTACACGAGTACTCTGTCACTATTACTAAAGAAGAAACCTCCACCTTGGGGAGAAGATCAAAATAAAGCTGTAAAAGCTTTAAAGGAAATTGCTCAATCTCCTCCTGCTCTCAAGATCCCTGGAGATGGAAAGAGGATCCTCCAGACTGATGCCAGTGACCATTATTGGGGAGCAGTTCTGATCGAAGAAATACAGGGCAAGAAACATTACTGTGGTCACGCCAGTGGTCAATTTAAAGAAGCAGAGAAACATTACCACACCACCTACAAGGAAGCCCTTGCAGTTAAAATGGGAATCCAAAAATTTGATTTCCATCTCAGAGGTTATCATTTTGAAGTCCAAATGGATAACTCAGCCTTTCCAAAGATTTTGGAATTCAAGAATAAGATGCCTCCAGATCCTCAAACTCTAAGACTCAGAGACTGGTTTTCCAGATATGATTTCACAATGAAACACGTCAAAGGAATCCAGAACGTGATCCCTGATCTATTATCCAGACCCATGAAACCTATCCAGATCATTACTACCAGGCATACCTTTCCATTAATATTAATGGTCTGACCTATTACAGAAAATGCCACTATCACGAGAAACTTTCCTCCAGGAGTTGATTACTCCTTCTCAGTTTCTCAACTTAAGGAATTTGCCAGGAACAATCTCTTTTATTATCTCTTCAAGATCATAAGAAAGAAACCTCTTCCTGACCATTCTCCTTTCTTCCCGGATACTCATTTTCACCTACCATTTTTTATGAATCCAGACTTCAAATTCACCCATAATCAACTATGGTATCTTTGGTGTGCTACTAGCTTATACGCTATGCCTATCCTAATCCCTACTATTGCAATGTATGAACATCTGTTGAACCCCAAGAAGCACAGATCCTTAATATGGACAGCCTTAGAATGGTTTTCTCCATTAAGTTGGTGGAGAAAAAGCTTAGGATTAGCTGTTAATGATCTCAAGGAAAAGAACTTAAATTCTGAAGTTCTTAAAAGATTTAAAACAGTATACATCCTCCATCGTCCTTACCAAACAGACTCCAGAACTCAACTCCTAATTTGCAAGAGTTATATTAATGTTTGGGAAACCATTAATGATTATGGCACAAACCCAGAAGCATTAAAAGCCTTAAGGGATTATGTTAATTTAATTAATCTTTATTATCCTGATAAAAAACAGATTACTACTACATGCATTAGTCATACAGATCTTCCTCCTCAATGGCAATCTGTTGATCCAGCAAAAGTCTGGCATAGCTGGGAACCACCGGGGACAACCAGGTCCTCATATGAAGTAGGTGAAAGCTCAAAATCAATCAAAGAAGAACCTCAGGAAAACATAGAAGAAGAATTTTCTGGGATGAACCTTTCTACTGCCTACAGAGGAATTGATATTCCAGAAGAAAGTGTTGAAGATATGTTTGCAGACATGCATCAGTATGAATCACACTACCCTCCAGATTACTTTTACCAAAATTATTATGAAGAAATGATGAGGGATGAGTCATACAACGAGACAAACAACTTTACAGAAGAATACGTATCTGATCTCAACATGTCTCCATCGCATGAGCCCATTCACAAAGATTGATGTGACATCTACCTACTATGGGTCCCAAGTGTGATTATAAATAGTTGTGTTTTGTCATGTTGTAATAATGTTACCTTCCATTATGTTAGTGGTAGGGTCCACGTGTCTTATAAGTCAAAAGTTAGGATAAGTATGCTTTTAATGTATTTTGTCATGTTGTAATAATGTTGTCTTCCATTATGTTAGTGGTAGGGTCCACGTGCCTTATAAGTCAAAAGTTAGGATAAGTATACTTTTGACATGTCTATCTTTAGCAATTATTGTTTTGCTTTGTATCAGCCTCCTCGCCTATATAAGGAGTGCTCTTGTATCATATTTCCCAAGTTCAAGTTGAATCAAGTTGAATAATATGAGTGCTTTCAGTTTACATATGTTCTAAATACTTCTCTTCTCTCTGAAAACTTAAGTTATCATGTTCTATCCATAGACACTCCATAGAGACGTTAGTATGCTCTACACTTGCCTCTCTGAGGATCCTGTGTATCAGAAAGCATCTGACTATTGATCTATGCTACGGTCCTCTCTATTATGGGATGTTAGTTTTGATTGATAATCTGTTGCTTGAGACTTTTATGCATGTGGATGGCGCCTTGTTGTCTCGCATTGATGACTCAGTTAAGACTAATCCCATGGTAGTAGAGGCTCCCGGCCAGCGTGGTATCAGAGCTTGCTTAAGAAAGAGGGGTGCATATGGTGTGAACATGGAAACGAGAGTGAGTAGGAGAGAAACCCAGTACATCATGAATACAACTGAAGCTAACAACACTCAACCCATCGTAACAACTTCATCTCTCTCGCTTCCAAAACTCTGTAAAAAGACCATTTCTAATAAAATAGAAAACTTAATAGAATTTTCTCATGTCCCAGAAGATGCTCAGATCTCTGAAACTATTCCTCCACTTCTGAATCCGTACAATATTAATCTATAAAAAAGGTGAGTTCTTAACATTACAATACAATTATGGACATAAATGAGTCTTTGTTGGTTTACTTATATAAAAACAAATTTCGTGATATGAATTTAACTATTTTTTAAGTAAATAGTCATTTTAGTCACTAAATATAAGATACTTTTATAATTATTTTTGAATATATCAAAATTATAAAAACATATTTAAATGTCTTTCGTTAATCATTTTGATTGCCGAATATATTTTTAGTTAATTTAATTTTCAAATATATTTTATCAGTTAATTTAATCTATAAATATCTAACAAAAGAAATATTATAGATGTATTTTCAATTTTGATATATTTAAAAATTATAATAATCAAGTCTCACATATTTAAAAACAAAAATGATTGTTTAATCATTATTTTTATTATTAAATTATCTTTCAATTCTTGTGCTTTTCTCTACATCCCATTTTTATTAAAAGAATCTCAAAAAACAAAAGATGTTTTTGAAAACTGTGTTAGAGTTACTTTTTCATGAAAATGTTCCTGTTTGATGTTACTTTTAGAAGTTATATTAGTTAAAACACCGCTTAATTTACAAACCAAAAAAAATAACCCACTTAATTTTCGTTATAATGCTTAGTTTAAGACTTCTCCAAAACAAAACAAAAATATAATAAAAGTTAACCATAGGTTTAGACACAAAAAGGAAATCTGGCTTAAGATGCATAAATTCTGTAAGGTTAGCTGAGAATCAGTGTTGCCTAACCCCCTAATGTTCCAGAAAAGGAACTTCAGTGGAGATTGAGTTTTGAAGCTACCCTAGTGCTGTAGTTGCAACCAACACTTTTGGCTTGCTGAATCTTGAGTTGTTTCCTCGATTATTTAGACACATGCTTAGTATATCCATCACCACATTGAGAGCATTTTGCAATCCTAACAAAGAGTGGCGGACCTTGACCAAAACTTTTTAGGTGTTGAATTTGAAAATTTTAATTAATAAATTAAATATAATATTATTTTAAGTGCATAAAAAATTGCAAATACAATGAAAGGGGAAAGAGAAATCAGACTGAAAAATTGCACAAATTTGAGTATGATGAAATTATATGTATAGTATTGGTTTGATTTTTTTTTTTAGGAATAATTTGAACCAAAAAGAAAGTTAATTTGTTTGAACTTTTAAAGTTTTCTCATAAAATTCAAATCGAAAATGATAAAAAACATGTTGATTTTATTTATTTTTTACAGTACAATATAACAAATTTGTATGCTATTAAATTTTTAAGATAACACATTTAAAACATTAAATTTTTAAATTATTAAAAATACTTAAATACTAACACATTTTTTTTTAAGATAACACTATATAGATGTGTGCATTTTATTAATTAACTTTTTTAAAAAAAAAATAAAAATTATTGGGACTTTGAGGTAATCATGACCAATAAAGATCAACCAATGCTAACACATTTTCATATGCCAAATCACCTCAATCCTAACACCTTAAGTTTGCCCTGCTCACCTCGATTATTAAGATTCACAAGGGTTTGAGTTGGAGTGAAAAAACTATCACCTTGGTTGTCTTGAGTTTCAGGGAATGAACTCCTCATAAATTGTTTCATTGGTTACCTTATAGACTTAGACTTAGATTAGATTTAGTGTTTTGAATGATATCAAAACTAGTTTATGTAAGAACAGAGTTGCACCTAAGAGGGGGGGGGGGGGTGAATTAGGTGTTAGACGATTTTTCTGTTTTTAGAGTTTTTGTGAGATTGTTCAAGTGATTGTTTTGAGTTTGTTTAATTTGCTGTGTTAGTGAATGAAAGCTTGTAAAAGACAGAAGGTAAAACACACAGGAATTTATCCTAGTTCCCCTTACAACCA
Organism: Cicer cuneatum; assembly: GCA_037974295.1. Lineage (NCBI taxonomy): Eukaryota > Viridiplantae > Streptophyta > Magnoliopsida > Fabales > Fabaceae > Cicer > Cicer cuneatum. The sequence continues at coordinate 31,269,293 of JBBPBO010001985.1, read as the reverse complement.
AGGGTACATCCAGTCCTCTTGCACACCACAAGAAATTTTCCACTTTGTTCGAATATGTTACAAGTCTAACCCTAAGACTTCAGTTACAAATTCTTTAACACTTAACAGAAGATAGTACACCACTATCTCAGTTAACAATACTTGAAGAATCTACACTAAGTTCTTCAAGTGATACAATGACTTTATTTGATTTTGTAATGATGTTCTTAACTAAGAACAAGGTTATAATACTAAGTATTTGATACTTAATCAATCACACTTCCAAGTACAACTGAGAACCTTTCTTAATGATATGAAAATGAAAAGCATGTACTTGAAAATATGAAAATTAATTTTTTGAAGTGTTTGATATTTCAGAAAATTGATTCTAAAAAGGTAAGTCGAAAGTTCTCAGTAAGAACTGAAGCTTTGAAGTATTTATACTTCATAGGTAACACTTCAGATCAGTGGCAATGGTTCTCAAAAGTTTTGATGAACTTATGCAATGTTTCAAAATTGAAAAGTTGCATTATTTCGAAGTTGTATTCGAATACAGCCTTAGTGTATTCGAATACACTTCTATAACGTTCAGTTTTTATTTAAAATTTGAACTTCGAATACGATACCTCGTAGTCGAAGACAAGTATGAGAATTTTGCCACTGACTTGAGTTGTATTCGAATACGCGAAGCTGTAGTCGAATACAAAAGTTTAAATTTAGCTACTGACTTGCAATCTGTATTCGGCTACGACACTTCGTATTCGAATATAGATCTTCAATTTTGGCTACTGACTTGCAATCTGTATTCGGCTACGACACTTCGTATTCGAATACAGATCTTCAGTTTTGGCTACTGACTTGTAATCTGTATTCGGCTACGACACTTCGTATTCGAATACAGATTTTCAGTTTTTGAAAAAACTTTATTTTCAAACATATGTTTATGTTTTTAAATATTTTTATAAAACATTTTAATGCATATGCTATCAAGAAGGTTCTCATAATATTGTACTTGAAATGTATTTTCCTAAGTTACTTAAATATAAATTTGAAGGATGAGTTGGCTTAAATATCCTTTTGCTTTTTGATCAATGAACTTTTTGTCTTCATCAAAAATGTAGATCTTTAATCTTCTTCATTATCCCCCTTTTTGATGATGACAAAAATCTTGTTGCTTGAATTTTTCAACGTCTTGATTTCTCCCCCTAGATATGTGCTTATTCCCCCTTGATATATGTTTTTCTCCTTCTTAAGTGTTGGAGGATCTGTACAAAATAACTAGCAACAACAATATATATACACTTTTCTCCCCCTTTTGACATTATCAAAAAGGAAAAGGATACTATAAACAAAGCATACACAAATAGAAATAGAAGCATCACATGATATATAAAAGGATTTGCAATCAAATGAAATTTTAACAAAACCATGTCTAGTAATACATATTAAAAGAAACTAAGAGTTTTAATGGGAAAGTCAAACATAGCAGAAACAAATAAAAAAACTGCAAATAGCCAATTTAATCATCTAAGTCTGGTGGAAGATGCAGATGGTCAATTTTGTCGGATAGGTCACTGAGTTCTTGATGAAAGAATGTATGATGTTTAGTGATGGTTGTTTCAAGATCTTGGAATTGGTTGTTGAAGGAAGCAGTCATGTTTTGAATTTGATTACTGAAAGAATCACTCAAGTGTTGGAATTGATCTGTGACAAAGGATTGAATTGAGTTAAGTTTGTCCATGATCATTCTGTTTGAGATGATGTCTTTAGTATGTGCTATGTTGTCTGCTTCTGGTGCTACTGTTGTTGCTGCTTCTGGTGCATCTTCTAGTGCTACTTCTGGTGCTACTGCTGGGCCTGTTGTTGGTTCTGCTTCTTCTGCATTGTCATCTTGGGTAGTTGATGAACTTTGTCCAAGATCACCCTTATGGACATAAATTTGAAGTGGTTCACTCCAAACAATTTTCATACTAGGCAAAACACTTAAATCCAGCAGATTATCTTTGGTGGTTTGGTACAGCACCTCGCCTGAGAAATCAACTTTAAAATGATCCAGAATTCTTGTGACTTCTCTTGCGTAGGGTAAAGCTATAAAGTCTTTGGAAGCATATAGAACTGAGCGGACGAAGTATGCCCAGTTTAGATATGCCCAGTTTAGATCAGCCCAGTTCAGAAATCTATGAGTAGTTCCCTGCTTTTGGTATCAATATATAGCTTAAGAAATAATGCAGTAATCTGTTGTCAACAGTCAGATTACCAACACCATATCTTTGTCTAGCAAACTCCGAACCAGCCTGTGTGCGTTTTCTTTCCATAGTATCTTTGTCAAAACTGCACAACAAAACATAAGCATCATATTTTGTAGTGTTTACCTATTCACACAGATGTCCTGATTTGTTACCTCATTTTGGATAATGCAATCATCTTTGTTGAAAGTGATTTTGTAACCTTTGTCACAAAGCTGGCTAATGCTTATGAAATTGTGTTTTAACCCTTCAACATAGAGGACATCTTCAATTGAAGGAGATGGAGCAATGCCAACCTTTCCAATGCCCAAAATTTTTCCTTTGTTGTTATCTCCATAGATCACATAATCTTTTGACTCAAGAGTTAGTGCTGAAAATTTTGTTTTGTCACCGGTCATATGCTTTGAACATCCACTATCCAAGTACCACATATTTGATGTACTTTGTGTGTATTCCTACAAAACAAGATTTATAGTTTATTAGGTACCCAAAGTGCTTTGGGTCCTTTAAGGTTAGTTCCTTTCTTTACCCACACATAATGTCCTTGTGGAACACCAATGTTCCTAACATGACAAGCATTAGGTGTGTGACCATTAAGACCACAATAGAAACATTTTGGACTCTTTTTAGGAAAACATGGTTTCTTTTGAATAATACTTTTCTTAGAACAAAGATGATTCTTTTGAACAGCTATTACTTTCTCATTTTTGGATTGGTTACTTGCTTTGACAAAGATAGTTTTACTAGTACTTGGTTTATCAAACTTTGAGTAACCAAGTCCACTTTTATCATTTGAATATCTTTGCATGTTAAGTATATTTTCCAATCCAATTTGTCTTTTTTCGTACCTTTCAATAACTCTATTCATTTGGACAATTCTAAAGGAAAGTGAATCACACTTATTTCATGTAGAATTCTGTTTTTGTTTTTCAAAATCTTGTTCTATAGTGTCAATCTTTTCATTTAGAGAAAAAATGTGTTTCTTTTGATTCGACGCTATTTTGTACAAATTTCTACATTTCATAAGTAGTTCTTTTATAGCTTGTTGTGAATTATTATCTTCAACACATGAATCATCATTATTATAACAAGTATTTTTACTACTAACCTCTTCTTCATTATCGGAATGGTGGGATGCACATTCTTTATTTTTTGAATTTGAAGATGAACTTACTTCATTATCTTCCCGTACAATATATGCATTTTTTAAGTCTTTCCTTCTGGTAGCATTTTTATTGATAATGTTAGGACATTTTTCTTTTATGTGTCCTTCTTTCCCACATTCAAAGCAAGTGAAATTCTGATTTGTAGTGGAGACATCTTTCTTCCTGAAGGTTTTCTTCTTCTTAAATGTTTTATCGTTTTGAAGAAACTTACCGAACTTTTTAACAAGAAGAGTGATATTTTCCTCTTCATCTGAATTTTCTTCATTCAACAAATCTTTTGATTTTATTCTTAATGCAATATTCTTTGTTTTCTTTTCTAAACTCTCATTCTTTTCCAATCTTTCTAATTCTATTTCATGCTCTTGTAATTTTCCGAAAAGTGCTGAGAGTGACATTTTAGATAAACTTTTCTTTTCAGAAATTGATGTCACTTTAGGTTGTCATGCTCTAGTTAATGATCTCAGAACCTTTAGGTTCAATTCATCATTAGTAAAACTTTTTCCAAGTGCTATCAAGTGATTTGTTAAGTGAGAAAATCGTTTTTGCATGTCTAGAATTGCTTCTCCTGGTTGCATTCGAAACATTTTGTATTCTTGAGACAAAGTGTTTAGTTTTGAACGTTTTACCTCAATTGTTCCTTCGTGGGTTACTTCAAGAGTATCCCATATTTCTTTTGCTGTTTTGCAGTGGGATATACGAAAGAATTCGTCCATTCCTAATGCTAATTGTAACATATTTTTGGCTTTCTTGTCAAACAATACTTTTCTCTTTTCATCGTCTGTCCATGAGGCTTTTATTTTTATTTCTTCTTTATTGTTGATGACTGTTGTTGGAATATATGGACCGTTTTCTACAGCCTCCCATATGTCATCTCCTTGAGCCTCAAGGTATGCTTGCATATGTATTTTCCAAAAATCATAATGTTCACCGACAAAGCAAGGTGGTTTGTTACTGCTACCACCATCTCTAAAAACAGGTTGTGCGGAAGCCATGAATCAAGGAGCAAATTACCAAAACCTGCTCTGATACTAATTGTAAGAACAGAGTTGCACCTAAGAGGGGGGTGAATTAGGTGTTAGACGATTTTTCTGTTTTTAGAGTTTTTGTGAGATTGTTCAAGTGACTGTTTTGAGTTTGTTTATTTGCTGTGTTAGTGAATGAAAGCTTGTAAATGACAGAAAGTAAAACACACAAGAATTTATCTTGGTTCCCCTTACAACCAAGGGTACATCCAGTCCTCTTGCACACCACAAGAGATTTTCCACTTTGTTTGAATATGTTACAAGTCTAACCCTAAGACTTCAGTTACAAATTCTTTAACACTTAACAGAAGATAGTACACCACTATCTCAGTTAACAATACTTGAAGAATCTACACTAAGTTCTTCAAGTGATACAATGACTTTATTTGATTTTGTAATGATGTTCTTAACTAAGAACAAGGTTATAATACTAAGTATTTGATACTTAATCAATCACACTTCCAAGTACAACTGAGAACCTTTCTTAATGATATGAAAATGAAAAGCATGTACTTGAAAATATGAAAATTAATTTTTTGAAGTGTTTGATATTTCAGAAAATTGATTCTAAAAAGGTAAGTCGAAAGTTCTCAGTAAGAACTGAAGCTTTGAAGTATTTATACTTCATAGGTAACACTTCAGATCAGTG
>JBBPBO010001985.1:31222751-31264221 GCA_037974295.1 Cicer cuneatum | reverse complement strand
ATTTTCATACTAGGCAAAACACTTAAATCCAGCAGATTATCTTTGGTGGTTTGGTACAGCACCTCGCCTGAGAAATCAACTTTAAAATGATCCAGAATTCTTGTGACTTCTCTTGCGTAGGGTAAAGCTATAAAGTCTTTGGAAGCATATAGAACTGAGCGGACGAAGTATGCCCAGTTTAGATATGCCCAGTTTAGATCAGCCCAGTTCAGAAATCTATGAGTAGTTCCCTGCTTTTGGTATCAATATATAGCTTAAGAAATAATGCAGTAATCTGTTGTCAACAGTCAGATTACCAACACCATATCTTTGTCTAGCAAACTCCGAACCAGCCTGTGTGCGTTTTCTTTCCATAGTATCTTTGTCAAAACTGCACAACAAAACATAAGCATCATATTTTGTAGTGTTTACCTATTCACACAGATGTCCTGATTTGTTACCTCATTTTGGATAATGCAATCATCTTTGTTGAAAGTGATTTTGTAACCTTTGTCACAAAGCTGGCTAATGCTTATGAAATTGTGTTTTAACCCTTCAACATAGAGGACATCTTCAATTGAAGGAGATGGAGCAATGCCAACCTTTCCAATGCCCAAAATTTTTCCTTTGTTGTTATCTCCATAGATCACATAATCTTTTGACTCAAGAGTTAGTGCTGAAAATTTTGTTTTGTCACCGGTCATATGCTTTGAACATCCACTATCCAAGTACCACATATTTGATGTACTTTGTGTGTATTCCTACAAAACAAGATTTATAGTTTATTAGGTACCCAAAGTGCTTTGGGTCCTTTAAGGTTAGTTCCTTTCTTTACCCACACATAATGTCCTTGTGGATTACCAATGTTCCTAACATGACAAACATTAGGTGTGTGACCATTAAGACCACAATAGAAACATTTTGGACTCTTTTTAGGAAAGCATGGTTTCTTTTGAATAATACTTTTCTTAGAACAAAGATGATTCTTTTGAACAGCTATTACTTTCTCATTTTTGGATTTGTTACTTGCTTTTACAAAGATAGTTTTACAAGTACTTGGTTTATCAAATTTTGGGTAACCAAGTCCACTTTTGTCATTTGAATATCTTTTCATGCTAAGTATATTCTCCAATCCAAATTGTCCTTTTTCGTACCTTTCTATAACTCTATTCATTTGGACAATTTTAAAAGAAAGTGAATCACATTTAATGCATGTAGAAATCTGTTTTTGTTTTTCAGAATTTTGTTCCATAGTGTCAATCTTTTTATTTAGAGATAAAATCTGTTTCTTTTGATTTGACACTACTTTGTACAGATTTCTACATTCATTAAGTAGTTCTTTAATGGCTTGTTGTGCATCATTATCTTCAACACAAGAATCATTATTATCATAGCAAATAGTTTTACTACTAACCTCTTCTTCATCATCAGAATGGTGAGATGCCATCAAGGCAACATTTGCGCATTCGTCATTTTTCTGAATTTGAAGATGAACTTACTTCATTATCTTCCCATGCAATGTATGCCTTTTTGAACTCCTTTCTTCTGTTAGCATTCTTCTTGATAAGGTTAGGACATTCATGTGTCCTTGTTTTCGACATTCAAAGCAAGTAAAATTTTGAATTGTAGTGGAGCCATCTTTCTTTATGAAGTTTTTCTTTTTCTTGAACGTTCTATCTTTTTGAAGAAATTTTCCGAATTTTTTTAACAAGAAGAGTGATATTTTCTTCTTCATCTGAATTTTCTTCATTCAACAAATCTTTTGATTCTATTCTTAATGCAATATTCTTTGTTTTCTTTTCTAAACTCTCATTCTTTTCCAATCTTTCTAATTCTATTTCATGCTCTTGTAACTTTCCAAAAAGTGCTGAGAGTGACATTTTTGACAAACTTTTCTTTTCAGAAATTGCTGTCACTTTAGGCTGCCATGCTCTAGTTAATGATCTCAGAACCTTTAGGTTCAATTCATCATTAGTAAAGCTTTTGCCAAGTGCTGTCAAGTGATTTGTTAAGTGAGAAAATCGTTTCTGCATGTCCAGAATTGCTTCTTCTGGTTGCATTCGAAACATTTCGTATTCTTGAGACAAAGTGTTTAGTTTTGAACGTTTTACCTCAATTGTTCCTTCGTGGGTTACTTCAAGAGTATCCCATATTTCTTTTGCTGTTTTGCAGTGGGATATACGAAAGAATTTGTCCATTCCTAATGCTAATTGTAACATATTTTGGCTTTCTTGTCAAACAATACTTTTCTCTTTTCATCGTCTGTCCATGAGGCTTTTATTTTTATTTCTTCTTTATTGTTGATGACTGTTGTTGGAATATATGGACCGTTTTCTACAGCCTCCCATATGTCATCTCCTTGAGCCTCAAGGTATGCTTGCATACATATTTTCCAAAATCGTAATGTTCACCGACAAAACAAGGTTGTTACTGCTACCACCATCTCTAAAAACAGGTTGTGCGGAAGCCATGAATCGAGGAACAAATTACCAAAACCTGCTCTGATGCCAATTGTAAGAACATAGTTGCACCTAAGAGGGGGTGAATTAGGTGTTAGACGATTTTTCTGTTTTTAGAGTTTTTGTGAGATTGTTCAAGTGACTATTTTGAGTTTGTTTAATTTGCTGTGTTAGTGAATGAAAGCTTGTAAAAGACAGAAGGTAAAACACACATGAATTTATCCTGGTTCCCCTTAAAACCAAGGGTACATCCAGTCCTCTTGCACACCACAAGAGATTTTCCACTTTGTTCGAATATGTTACAAGTCTAACCCTAAGAATTCAGTTACAAATTCTTTAACACTTAACAGAAGATAGTACACCACTATCTCAGTTAACAATACTTGAAGAATCTACACTAAGTTCTTCAAGTGATACAATGACTTTATTTGATTTTGTAATGATGTTCTTAACTAAGAACAAGGTTATAATACTAAGTATTTGATACTTAATCAATCACACTTCCAAGTACAACTGAGAACCTTTCTTAATGATATGAAAATGAAAAGCATGTACTTGAAAATATGAAAATTAATTTTTTGAAGTGTTTGATATTTCAGAAAATTGATTCTAAAAAGGTAAGTCGAAAGTTCTCAGTAAGAACTGAAGCTTTGAAGTATTTATACTTCATAGGTAACACTTCAGATCAGTGACAATGGTTCCCAAAAGTTTTGATGAACTTATGCAATGTTTCAAAATTGAAAAGTTGCATTGTTTCGAAGTTGTATTCGAATACAACCTTAGTGTATTCGAATACACTTCTATAACGTTCAGTTTTTATTTAAAATTTGAACTTCGTATTCGAATACGATACCTCGTAGTCGAATACAAGTATGAGATTTTTGCCACTGACTTGAGTTGTATTCGAATACGCGAAGCTGTAGTCGAATGCAAAAGTTTAAATTTAGCTACTGACTTGCAATCTGTATTCGGCTACGACACTTCATATTCGAATACAGATCTTTAGTTTTGGCTACTGACTTTTAATCTGTATTCGGCTACGACACTTCGTATTCGAATACAGATTTTCATTTTTTGAAAAAACTTTATTTTCAAACATATGTTTATGTTTTTAAATATTTTTATAAAATATTTTAATGCATATGTTATCTAGAAGGTTCTCATAATATTGTACTTGAAATGTATTTTCCTAAGTTACCTAAATATAAATTTGAAGGATGAGTTGGCTTAAATATCGTTTTGCTTTTTGATCAATGAACTTTTTGTCTTCATAAAAAATGTAGATCTTTAATCTTTTTCAGTTTAGTCTAGATTTATTGATTCTCATTCTCTTGCAAATGTCATTTGAATTAGGAGTTTATGTAAAATCATGTTTTAGCATGTATAAACTTTGTTGCATATTTATATCATATTGACACAATTTGAAACACATTAAAAAAATTTCCTAAATGATTTTTAACTTTGTAAATCGACTTATAAGCTTATGAATCAACACATATGTTAAAACCCCATTTTTTTTTTTATATTCCAGACTTGTGAATCGCCTCACCACAAAACAAGATATTTTGTGAATCAGCTCACTGCTATGTAAATTGATTTATACTGCAGCAGGATTCAAAATTTGTTTTCTAAGACTTGTGTGAATCACTTCACAACATTTGTTAATCGACTCATAAGACCTGCAAAACTTGATTTTTTACAGTTACAAAGCTGTCATTTCTCTTGGGAAACATCATTTTTTTGCCAATCTTTTCATGCATCATATATAAACAATCTTAAACCTTTTGAACTGCAAGAATATTATCACCATTCTTAAAACTTCATGCATTTAAGATCATAATATAGATTAAAAAATCTTTCTTATTTAAAAAATAAGGTTTACGATTGATGTTTTGTGTGAGAAACAACATAGAGGAGATATCTATCTTGGGGTGTGTATTTCAAACGTAAATCATCGTGGAGATATCGATTGATCTTGCGTTGAAGTGTTGAAGTTGACAAATCTTTAGTTTTGACTACATAGGTAGTTTCTCTAGGGACCATCTTTCTAGGATTTAAGAAAGGTTCTTCTTCTTGAAGATTGTTCCAAGAATTTGGTTCCTAAGCGTTTAGGAAGAAGAAATTGGTGTATATTGATGTGGTGTATATTGATGTAACAATTGCAGAAGGTTCTTGTAAACGCTCAAAATCAAAATAAAGAAAGAAACTCTCATTCTTTGAATGAGAACTGAACGTACTCCACATACGAGGACGATGTAGAGGAACCCGTATAAATTGATGTTTAATTTTCTCTCTGTCAATTTTGTTTAATTTAGAGTTTGATGGCGAATTTACTGTTTGGTGTTTTGAATCAATATCTTGCTTTGATTTGTTGAATTAAAAATTTATTTTCCACTAGTTTCAACATTAGAGATTTGATTCATCATTGAAATGTTTCTATCATTGTGCAATCATTAAGTTTTAAGCACAATTCACTAGTTTGAGTAAAGTTAAAATTGCTTTCGAAACTTTCAATTAAACACTCTTTTCTTTTGTAATTTTACCAATGTACTTTTGCGTTAATTGATTACGATACCATCTATATTTTAAATACGAATTCCAATACAATATTGTACGTCGAGTCAATCATGTTTCTAAATAATTTTTCGCTGCATGATTGATAAATTTTTCATAAAATGTGACTATTCAATCATTCCCATTTCAGAGTTCATTGAGTAAGTCATTTATTGACTTACAACTAATTTAGTTGGATTAACACAAGTTGGTTAGGGTATGCGCAAAGGAACGCTTCTCTGGTGGATCCACGGGCGGAGGAGTCAGTGGCTTCGCTCCAAGGAACTTGCACGTCCATACTAGTAAAGAACAAGTCAAACATAACAAACCAATCTTTGTGGTCCTTAAAAATTATTATGTATCAAACAAAATTTATATTTTTTAGTTTTAGAAACATTATAAAAACAAAAAGTACCAAATAATTTTTTTCATTTTCTCAACTCTAAAATAATTTTCAAAAATAGAATTATATTATTTTTCTTTTTTTCTTCTTAAAAACAGTTTTTAAAATTTGATTTACAAAACAACTTTTCAAAACAAAAATAAAACACAATCAAACAAGTCACGGAGAAAATTAGAAGGGTGGAGAAATTAATTAAGGAGTATAACAGAGGAGAGAGAAAAGTTATGTAATGACCCCACTAGCTAGTAAACTACTCCCTCCATTTTAATTCTCTTTTTTGTTATGAATACTAGCCTAAATAGCATCTGTGGTCCCTTAACTTAATTTCAGTTAACGATTTAGTTATTTATATTTTTTTTCCCATTTTGGTCCTTTGTTTTTAAATAATTTCAGCGTTACCCTTTAAGTAGGGTTCCGTTACAAAAAAAGTTAAAAAGTCAATCATCTGTTTTCTTTTCACTTGGTTTTCTCTTACGTTTCTGTTTATATTGTTTGGTTTAAGGTTAACATTTCTCTCATTCACTTTCTCCCTTCACGTTTTCTTCTCCACCGCCACCAGAAGAAGAATCTGTCAAAGAAGTCCTCTCTAAAACACTCATTTTCAAACCTCACCAAAAAATGATTGGACTTTTGTCTTTTGCTATTTATTTTAATCTGTTTATTCTGTTTTTGATATGAAACGGGGATCCAAAAAAGTTGAAACATGCGGGGTTGGAGATTGAAAAGAGTTAGTTGGTGAAGTCTCTATTTCTTCCAGACAAGAGAGCAGAGACGTCCTGCAATGTGGAGGATTTTGCAATTGTATTGCGGGGACAAGGTGAATCTTGTGGTCAATAGATGTGATTCACCCTAAAATTCTCCAAACAAATGCAATTTGGGATTTTAACGTTTTTTGTTACTCATAATGTTTATGTGGGTGGATTTAACGTTTTTTTAAGCTTAATGACTTTTGTGATTTTAGAAACAAAAAAGAGGTGAATTTTATACATCCTCTCATTAGATTATTTTTCCTCACAAACCTTTCTCATTCCTCTTCACCTTCACCCATGTCCTCTTGAGTAGATAGTGGATTAGGTTACATAGGAGATTAGGTCCTTTCTCATTCCTCTCCACCGCTACCAGAAGAAGAATCTGTCAAAGAAGTCCTCTCTGAAACACCCATTTCCAAATCTCACCAAGTTCCAATTTCACGTGGGGGCTTTCACGGGAGAAGAAAACTTGAAGGGAGAAAGTGAAGGGGAGAAATGATAACCCTAAACCAAACAACATAAATAGAAACATGAGAGAAAATCAAGTGAAAAGGAAACAGAGGATTGACTTTTTAACTTTTTTTGTAACGGAACCCCACTTAAAGGGTAATGCTGAAATTATTTAAAAACATAAATGACTAAAATGAGAAGAAAAAAAATATAAAGGACTAAATCGTTAACTGAAATTAAGTTAAGGGACCATAGGTGCTATTTAGCCTGAATATTATGTATATTAGATTTTTATTAATATTTACTTATTTACACGTACAATATAAATAAGACTTATTTTATAATAGAAAATATACAATAAAAGAATAATATTAATAGCTCTTTTTTATTCTTTTTTGTATCTTCCTCTCTTTCATCTCTTTTCTTGTATACCACATTGCTCTTAACAAATGTATATTTTCATATTTTTTTATGTTAATTATATATATATATATATCATATTTATTTACTCTATGAATTTTAGAAAAATTCAATATTCATGAATCTTTACATGATTGTATAAAGTATTGTTTTATATATTGTTTAGACATGTTATATAGTTGTTGCAGAATTAAATAAAAATATTTTTTATATATTTTGGAAAAATTCAATATTCATGCATCGCTAAAGGATTGCATAAAATTATTTTATATATTATTTAGATATGTTATAAATTTCTTGAAGAACTTAAAAACATGAATTTCGAAAGAATTCAATATTCATGCATTCTTAAAAATTGCCTTATAAATATTGGTTTTGGCATTTTACGATTATTTTATAAATCAATACTATAGTTAAAATTGTGTTAGAATTTTTTTTTTCATTCCTTAATAACCTACTTACAAAGAGTATGATTGCGTTCAATTTTTTTTACATACATTTGATTTTATAACAATAGTATGGTTGACACTTAATAAAATTTCCAAATTAGTTATAAAGTAAATGCAAGATTTTGATCTTACATATATATTGTTGACATCTATATATTTGGAGACAATTTTTATTCATAATATGAGTTTCTAAGTTATTTTCTTGAAATTCTCTGTTTCATTTCATGTGTATATTTTGATTAATTTTTAATGAGTAAATATATATTTCATCTTATGTTGATTTATTTTATAGTTTATAACTATTTAAATAAAATATATAGATATGATATATTGAGTTTTATTTGTTGAAGGAAGTTATGTGCTCTCATTTATTTATATGCAAAAGATCGTCTTTCATATACACATATAATAACGTAAAAAGTAAATTAAGTCTTTAAAATCTCTTTATAAAGTTTTATTTGGAATACAAATTTTTGAAGGATATGACAGTTTATTTTATTATCGATTTAAAAGGATTAGAACCATTGAAAAGAAAATATTTGAAACACATATCATTGTAAACCTGAAGATTACAAATCATATTGAAGTTTTTTGTTGGCAAGATCAATTCGTCGTTTGGATCTATTACAATGCAAAAAATAGTTAAATTTTTTTATGTTAATATGTATTGAAGATCCAGAAGATTATTCAACACAATAACTTTTGTGTATTATTAGTTTGCAAGGGAGGTTGACAGTTTGAGAGAATAACTCTCTCACATTTCTAGAGTGTAAATGAGCTGTTATCTGTGAATCAATACATCGATCATATGGATTCTGTTGATCAATACACTGATCATAAACTAAATGATGATTTGTATGTTTGTTGTCAACTCACAACCAGAAATTTGTGAGATTGTTTTGTCAACTATTTTGACTAAGAGATATCTTTCATAATTATCTAGAAAGAATTTGGAAAATATTGAATGTTTATTGGACTTGCTATTGAACATCATGTAGCATATATTCATATGCAAAAATGGAGTTGAAGATCAATTCTTTAGACGTCTAAAGTTCATTGTATGACCAATACTTATGAGATATAACTTCTAAATTTTACTTTGGGAACATGCAATTGTGTATGCTGAGATATCGCACCAAGCTAACAAGTTAATATATGTAACTCATCCCCTTAATTTACAATCAATTTCTGAGTTGATAGTAAAAATATTCCACAACTAAGATTTTTTGAATGATGTGTTGTGTATGTTCCAATTGCTCCAATATAATGCATTAAGTGTGTATTTGGAAACACGGTACAATTGGTGATTTCACGTTGTAAAACCAAAATGAGGCTAAAGCTGCAAATTAGAGTTTCTAGTTTTCTACAGTAAAAATTGCATTGGAATGCAATAATTGATGAGCCACCGTGTTTCTAAACACATACTAAGATGGATCGTAAAAGAATATTGAGAATACATATTGGATATGACATCTCCATTTATAAGACTATATTGAACCAAAAAAATTGGAAACTTGTTTACAAATGAATTTGTTGATTATCATTTGATAAATTAGTATTCTCAATATTAGAGGAGATAATAAGCAACTAAAAATGATTATTGAAATATATTATTATCTCATTTTGATCCTCATACAAACTAGTTTGAACTAGAAGTTCAAAAGAGCATTCCAAAGTTTATGAAGTCAATTATCAAATGTTAATGCTCCAATCAAAATGGATGCCACTACTGGAAATCTAATACTGCAAATTAGTCTCAACAAAGTTCGAATCATGGGCGGCAAGTCAGTTCTAAGGACAAAAAATCCTTAAACAAAAAAAAAAGAGGTAAAAAGAATGTTTATTCAAGTGAGGATATGAAAATTCCAAAAGAGTAGTTTGACTCATAATTGATTTTCAGTTCTAGAAGAATTGATGAGGTAGCTGGAGCTTTTGAAAATAAAGAGATCACCATAAATTATATCATGAATTAAATACGATGGAACCCAAAGAAAGTTAACATTGACAATATTTTTACATATAATATAGTGCTATATGTGATTAATGATAACGAGGATCATGGACTAAAATCTATTATAGATTATAAACAAATAAATGTTTTGAAAATAGAAAGAAAGAATTTAAGTTAAATTAAGCTCGCTTTGCAAAGAAACGCTTTGTAGTCTGCCCATTTGAAGATGAGAAGCTAAATAGATGTGGTTGATTTTTCGAACGATAAAAAAATAAGAATGAGGAAATATATATTCACCGGGAGTGAATTCAAGAACCTTTTCATACTTAATTAAAGTTAGTAGTCATCAAAGACTCAATTTATATGAAAGATATGTTACAACATATTTGTATGACTCACTTTATATGAAAGATGTGTTACAACATATATGAAAGATGTATTACAACATATTTGTGATGATTATAAGAAACTCCTTGAAGATTTAATTTCCGTCAGACATACAATTCAAACAAGTAAAGAGATTGACTTAATCATAATGAGTAAGTCTCTTTATGTCCTGAAATAATCTAGATAAATATTGTGTAATATTGTTGTGTGAATATTTTCTAAATGACAAGATGATAATGACATCATTTGAAATTTGATTGTTTAAAGAAATAGTTTGAGACGAATATCAAGCAAAAATAAAGATTTGTTTGAGATTACAAAATAACTATTTGAAAAATATTTTTGTAGATTATGAAGCTTATATAGAAAAGTTTCTAAAATGGTTATACATGAACAAGTTAAATTAGTTGTGCACTTTGAATGTTGTAAGGTCACCGATTATGGACAAAACTCTTTTTAGAGCTCGAGAAAAATTATGATTACTACTTAGTCTTGAAGTACCATATATTATTACAATCAAATGATAATATATCTTGTTAATCTATAAGACATGTGAATTTCTTTACATATACGATGACACTGAAGCATGATCAAGTATATATTTTGTTATCTCAAAGATACAAATATGAAGTACCAATTTACAAGAAAGGGGGTTTGAATTGTAAATTAACCTTTTAAAAATTCCTGTTAAAAGTTAACTCAAGATTGATCTTGGTTGTAAATCAGAAAAAAATAGAGAACGTTCTTGGTTCTGATCCGGAATTGGAGAACGTTCTTGGTTAGTTGAAAATGACAGTTTTAGTTAATCTATTAAACTTGGTATTTAAAAACTTAAATGTAAATAGATAAGGGAAGGAATTATAGAAAAGGTTTCAAAAGATAATTCTGTATTTTATATTTTTTACTGAATGATGCAATACATATATATAGGAAGCCCTATAATTCCTCTCTTCTATTTAGGAATAATTGCTGTACACATATCTCACACCTTTACAAATTCCTAATTTACAGTTTTGAGAATATTTGACGATCTAAATTAAGTAACAGAATATTTTCTAATCTTAACACCCCCACTCAAGTTGGTGCATGGATATCATACATTCCCAACTTGAATAAAGACTCATTAAACACCCTGTTTGCCACTCCTTTGGTGAGAACATCAGCTAATTGCAAGTCTGATCTTACAAATGGAAATGAAATAATTCCAGCTTCAAGCTTTTCTTTGATGAAATGTCTATCAATCTCCACATGTTTTGTTATATCATGTTGGACAGGATTATGAGCAATTGCTATTGCTGATGTATTGTCACAAAACAAATTCATAGCTTCATTTGGTTTAAAACCCAAATCTGTCAGAACATTTCGAACCCACAAAAGTTCACATACCCCAAGTGCCATGCCTCTAAACTCCGCTTCAGCGCTAGATCTGGCTACTACCGGCTGTTTTTTACTCCTCCAAGTTACAAGATTCCCCTCTACAAAGGTGAAATATCCAGAGGTAGACTTTCTATCATTTTTTGAACCTGCCCAATCAGCATCAGTGTAGCCCTCTACCTTTAAATTCCCATGATTTGAGAACAAAATTCCTTTTCCAGGAGTGGACTTCAAATATCTCAAAATTCTCTCAACAGCATCCATGTGAGGCTTGTGTGGATCATGCATAAATTGACTAACGACATTCACTGCATACGTAATGTCTGGACGTGTATGAGACAAGTAAATTAGTTTTCCAACCAGCCTCTGGTACCTTCCTCTGTCTGTTGTAGCAGAATTTAAACATTGAAAGAGCTTGTGATTTTGTTCAATTGGTGTATCAACTGGTTTACACCCAAGCAGCCCAGTTTCATATAATAAGTCAAGAGTATATTTTCTTTGGCATAGAAAAATACCATGCTTTGATCTAGCCACTTCAATACCCAAAAAATATTTGAGGTTTCCAAGTTGCTTCATCTCAAATTCAAATGCAAGGTATTGTTGTAAACTAGAAATTTCATTCTGGTCATTTCCGGTAACTATTATATCATCCACATAGATAATCAAAACTGTAATTTTACCTTCTCCTTTCTTCAAAAATAAAGTGTGGTCATAATTACTTGCTCTATAGCCAAAAATCTTCATAGACTTAGTAAACCTTCCAAACCATGCTCTTGGGGATTGCTTTAATCCATATAGAGCTTTCTTTAATTTGCAAACCTTCGTTCCATTTGAATCTATCATGCGTGGTGGGAAATCCATATAGATTTCTTCTGAAATTTCTCCATGTAGAAAAGCGTTTTTCACATCAAATTGTAGAAGAGGCCAATTTTGGTTTGCTGCTAGTGATAAAAGTATTCTCACAGTGTTGAGTTTGGCAACCGGCGCAAATGTCTCTTGATAATCTACACCATAAGATTGAGTGTAACCTTTCGCCACCAATCGTGCTTTATACCTCTCAATAGTTCCATCAGCTTTGTGTTTAATTGTGAAGACCCATTTGCAACCTACTGTTTTCTTCCCTCTTGGTAAAGGAAAAATATCCCAAGTGTGGTTTTTTTTCAAGGCTGCCATCTCCGCAACCATTGCTTTTGTCCATCTAGGATCTGCCAAGGCTTCTTGTACATTACTAGGAATAGACATTGAGGATAATTGAGATACAAAAGATGCATATGACTGAGATAACTTGTGAAATGACACATATTTACTAATGGGATATTTAATTTTAGCTTGGAGGTCTGGTTCATATCGGATTGGAGGTTGACCACGGTTAGAACGAGGTGGAAGATTATATTGGACAACAGTAGACTCAGTGGTCTCATGCAAACCAGGTTCAATTTCATGATCAGTTTCATGCAAAGAAGAATCAATTTCAGAATTAAAAACATGATCAACTTCATCTATAATTGTATTATCAAGGATAGGATCAAGAGATACCTCTGAAGAATCACGTTGAACCTGTGGAGAAGATTGAGCTGATTGGTTTTGATCAGGAAGCGATGTATTATCTAAAGGTGAAGTTCCCATGTCCAGGATTGGCTTAATTTCTTACAGAGTGATTTTCACAAGACAATTCGTCTTCACAATATAATTGTGTATCAATATTAAACATGCTAACATCTTGATGCTGCACTTCACTCACATTCCCCCCATGAAGTTCAGAATCAACATAAAAATATTTTTCTTCATGAAAAGTCACATCCATAGAAATATAAAATTTCTTTGATGTTGGATGGTAAGCACGATAACCTTTTTGAGTTGATTCATACCCAACAAACACACATTTGATAGCTCTTTCTTCAAGCTTTGTTCGTTGATGTGGGTGTAAGTGAACATATATAACACATCCAAAAATATGAGGTAGTAGATGAACTATGGAAGGAAGAACACAGTGATCAGACAACACATCTAGAGGTCTTCTAAAGTTAAGCACACTAGAAGGGGTTCGGTTAATCAAATAAACCGCGGTGTTCACAGCCTCTCCCCATAAATGAGATGGAACATGACCCTCTATTAAAAGTGATCTAGTCACCTCTAATATATGTCTATTTTTCCTCTCAGCCACTCCATTTTGTTGGGGTGAATAAGGACATGTAGTTTGATGCAAAATGCCTTTAGAGTTCATAAACTCAATTAATTCAGTCCTGAAATATTCCCCTCCATTATCTGATCTAATGACCTTTATACATGTGTTAAATTGTGTAACTATCATTTGATGGAAGGAACGAAACACACCATACACATCACTTTTATGTTTAAGCAAATATACCCAAGTTACCCGAGTACAATCATCAACAAAACTGACAAACCATTTTTTTCCATTATCTGTAGATTGCGGGGCAGAACCCCAAACATCTGTGTGAATTAATGAAAAAGGGAAAACAGTTTTTTTATTGCTCAAGGGAAAATCTGAAATATTGCATTTTTTAAATAATGAGGGAAACAATTTTTTCAGATAACCAAAGGAGGGATGTCCCAATCGTCTATGCCATAGCCATATTTCCTTTTTTTTATTGTTATCTTGTATGTTTTCACTTGCAAGATAAGCCAATCTTCCTTGATGAGTTTGTGGTGAAACATTATCAAGATAATACAACCCTTCACTTTCTCTACCACTGCCAATCTTCTCCTTCGTCTGTATATTCTGAAAATCACAATGGGTTGGATAAAATGAAGCAACACAAGAATGTGATTTGGTTAATTGACTAATAGAGAGAAGATTGCAATCCAATTTAGGAACAAATAAAACATTAGGTACTGATAAGGAGGGTGAGAGGGATATAGTACCAACACCTTCAATAGGAGATGAGACTCCATTGGCATTGATAACGACAGTTTTAGAACATTTAGAGGAAAAATTAGTAAATTTATGAGGATCACAAGTCATATGGTCACTAGCACCTGTATCAATTATCCAATCTCTACCTTTAGTAACAACAGAAAAACTAAGAGCAGAGTTATAAATACCTGACTTGGTTACAAATCCAGTAGCAGTGGCAACATGGCTTTTAACATTTTCTGCCTTGTTATTGGAAGTAGTTTTTCCTTTTAGATGCCAATCTGGATAGCCATGGAGTTGAAAACATGTCTCCTTGAAATGATTATCCCCATTACAATGGGTACACTTGCGAAATTCTTTCTTAGAATACTTCTTGACAGCAAAGGAAGACACCTCAGTAGACTCACTGCCTAGCATAGCATCTTGGCGATTTGCCTCTGCACACACAGTTGCATAAACTGATTGAATATTTGGCAGGGGAGTGGTAGCAAGGATACGGCCACGAGCTCCATCCAATTGTGAATCCAGACCAGCAAAAAACACATAAACTCGCTGGGAATTAACCATGTTGTTATACTTCTCAACATCTTTAGGGCATTCCATGGTACAATCTTTAATAACATCATACTCCTGCCACAACCTCTGCAATTTACCAAAGTATGTAATGACAGATCCTCCATTTTGCTGAGTAGAGATTACCTCACGATACAATTGATAAGCTCTAGACGCATCTTGGTTGACCGAGTACGTCTCCTTCGCCGTCTCCCAAATTTGCTTTGCCGTTGCTAAGCGAATGAAGAGGGATCTGATTTCTTTGTTCATAGAGCCTAGAAGCCAAGACTTGACCAAACAATTTTCATCTTCCCATGCTTCATATTCATCATATTCCTTATTTTTTGGTGCAGCCTTTGATCCGGTGATGTAGCCCCAATGTTTTCTGCCTCTGATCTTATTCTGCGCATTCAACGACCACTAGACATAGTTCGTGCCGTCAAGTCGTTCTGGGGTGAGCGCTTCATTATGAGCAGCAGCGGAATTTTTATCAGAAGTCATCAGAAATTACCAAAAGAAACCAACAAACCACCAATTCCTATATTGTGGAGGCGGTGCTGGCTCTTGATACCATATAGAAAAGGTTTCAAAAGATAATTATGTATTTTATATTTTTTACTGAATGATGCAATACATATATATAGGAGGCCCTATAATTCCTCTCTTCTATTTAGGAATAATTGTTGTACACATATCTCACACCTTTACAAATTCCTAATTTACAGTTTTGAGAATATTTGACGATCTAAATTAAGTAACAGAATATTTTCTAATCTTGACAGGAATATAACACACAGAAATATCCTGGTTCACCCAACTTGGGCTACGTCCAGTCCTCACAACTGTGAGATTTTCAACTAAGTGTTCCAAGACAAGAACTCTCTTGACTTTTACACAAACTTTCTACAGATCTATCTTGATCTGTTATAACCAATACCTTTCAATCTGGAAAGGAGTTTTTCACTGATATATCCTTTGATCTTTTCAGAGGATTACACACACTTCCTTCTCTATAACATAGAAGGATTTTTTTCACAACTTCTCAAGACTAGTTTTTACTCACTTTGTCCTGAGATTACAAATGAATAATAAAGTGTTTGATTAGAATCTAAATATCCTCAACTCTTGTTTGAGTATTTGATTCTAATCTTAGAAGCATACAGTGATTTTAGAATGTAAACGTGATTGGATGCTGCAGTTTCTAAGAGCTGGACATAACTTAGCGAAATGTATGAAAACTGTAGAAAATCTTGAATCTGATTTGTGAAATAATGGAATGATTGCTTTGTGCAGTTCTGCCTGTTGCCTATATTTTGAGTTCTCTTTTATAGACTCAAAAAGTGCTTTTTGACAGCTCATTTGCCCGTTGGGAAAGTTGGTTTGTCCTTTGTCAGTGATTAGGTGAGAGCAGGTCAAAAAGCAAGAATGTTCTTCATTCTGCTTCTAGCATTCAAGACCAGACTTGGTTTTGGCAAATGAGTCTTGATCTTCAATACTACGTATTCTGGGTTATTAAATCTGTAGAGGGAACCTCTGATGATATCTTCTGATATCCTCTTGTATCTTCTAGAGATATCTTTTGGTGTCCTTTGGAGGTATCCTTAGAAGGAGTCCTCTGGTATCCTCTGGTGACGTCATCTTCTGGAGATAACTTCCGATGACTTCATCTTCTGGTGATGTCATCTTCTGGAGACATCTTCTGATGACGTCATTTTTTGGAGATATCTTCTGATGACTTCATCTTCTGGTGACGTCATCTTCTGGAGATTTTCAGAGTGTTGTCCAGAATGTTCTTGAATCTACAGATCTATTCTTGCTTCTCACATAATGATCTTGTTTTAAGTTTCTTGGTACCTATCTTGATTGATAACACTCAAGCGCACTTATTATATACACAAACATGCTTTAGAATCATAATTATAATTCTTAATTAATCTTTTTTTATCATCAAAATTTATTTAAGTTGGGGTTTTGTCTCAACAATCTCCCCCTTTTTGATGATGACAAGCATATTAATTTAGATTTTAATTTTGATTCTAAAATAATCAGATAGTGGTTTTTAAGAAAAACTCCCCTCAACATGTGCTATTCATCATAAAACAGTGCTTTAAAAAATAGTTTGTCTGAAGCAGTTTTTGTATATGGTTCAAGATAGCATATGACAGTATGAATTTCAACATATCACAACAGACTCAAGGTATCACATAAAGTAGATTTCAACATATCAAACATAATATCGCAAAAAGTAATATCAAATGTTAGCAAATGTGTGGGAATTAGCAAGATATTACACAACTTTTATGTTTGAATTGAAACTTAAAATCTATAATAAAATTACTTCTCCCCCTTTGTCACAGAAAAAAAGGGACAGAAGAGACTTAAAACAGCTAAGCAGAGAGAGATGGTGAGGAGCCTTCGGATGATGACGAGAGATGCAGTTATGGAATAGGAGGAAACACCGGAGGCGGATTAGACATGGGTGGTTCGAGTCCTAGCTTCGGAGCCAATTGAGTTGTCATCCAGTCACGAAGAATAGCTTGCTCTTTTTCCTGATGAATTTGTCGTGCCTGAATTGTCTGTAGGTAGTCAAGGATGGCTCTGTTGGTTTTAGAGCTGTTAGGATCAATCTTTGACCTTTTTAGTGGAGGCTGAGAACTTGTCGGAGTTGATTGTGGAGGGACAGCAGTAGTGCAAAAAGTGGAAATAGTAGCAAAAGAGGAAGAAACATGTGGAAGAGAGTTTGGAGTGTTGATGTTTGTAGGTATAGGTGAGCCATCTTCTGGAAAGGCCAATAGTTGGCTAATGCCAAAAATTGAAGAGCAGGTTTTTTGGGGGGAAACAAACATGGGTGACATTGTGGATTAGGTAGAGGTGGACATTCATTTAGAGGTGGTGATGCTGGAAGAGTGGTTGGGACAGTAGTAGCAGGAGAAGGTTTTGGATCAGCAGAAGCAGAAGAGGCTGGTTTTTGTGGGGAGTGGGAAGCGTTGCTTTTTCGTGTGGTGGAGGATGGAGCAGATGGAGTTTGTTTCATATGAGCAATGTTTTTTAGGGAAAATTTTGGTAGTTTAATTTTTGAAATTTCAGAGCTTAAATCAATAGAGAAGAACTTAAAAATCTGAGAGAAAACCATACCGTATGGAATGGTGTTACGTTTATAATCCTTGCAGATTGCAGAGATAATATGATGGATGGTTAGGTGGGGCAGATTGAGTTTTTTCTTGTGGAGAAGATGATAAATGACTAGAGCGTCTTTATCAGTGACAGATTCATGACTTCCACATCTGGGTAGAACAGAATGTTGACTAATGCTGTGATGAATTTTGGGAACCGGCTTCAAAGTTGTAGACAGAAAACTCGTGGAATTTGGCACAAACAGCTGCTGAAATACATCCTTTTTTGAAACTTCAAGGGCAGAGTACCAGTCTTGACCAAAGATTGCAGGCCCTTCAGTAGATAATTTTAGAATTTCAGCAAGGATGGATGGAGTTAGTCGGATTTCCGTTCCCTTGATGGAGGATATAATAAGGGACTTATCAGGGAAGCATTCAGCCTTGCAGCAAAATGCCCTCATTACCTCAGGATAATAACAATCAGAGATTTTTAGGAAATTTGTCCAACTTAAGGCATCAGTGTGATGCTGAATATAGGTTTCATTAACTTTCAGATTTTCAAACACAAAGACTCGGCCAATGCCAATGGGTTGCTGAGCCCATTTGTCGTTGTAGATTGTTTTCAGTTTGAGAGGGATCAGGGGGCGAACTGGTTTGTTTGATGGAGATGGTTTGTCTTTGGGCTTTGTAGTTCTCTTGGAAGAATGCTTTGGGTTTGGGTCTCTTTGTGGAGAACGTTCTGTAGAATGTGCAGATTTAGGGTTTGGTGGTATTGGTTTGGAGATGATGGGTTATGGGACAGGTGTGGAGTCAGAGTCATTATCAGAGATTATGCGGACCGTGTTGTCTGTTTTCTTCGTTTTGGAGGTACCAATGCCAGCAAGCACGCGCGTTGACCTTCGTTTTGATGGTGGTGGAGTCTGACTAATGGAAGGAGGTTCACATTGATGCAATGGTGGAAGAATAGTTGTGAGAGGTTTGAGAGGCAAAATGATAGGAGATGATTCACGAGAAGAGGACATTAAGTCAGAAAAGGTCTTTTCAGAAGAGGCATGAGGAGGTGTTGGTCTGGGAGGAGGTGATGATGAGCGAGTTGGAGATGGTGAAGGAGTCCGTGATGATGATCTGAGATGTTTCTTTGCGGAGCCTTTTGTTCTTGCCATTGTCGAATGTGAAAGAGAGAAATGTGAGACGAGTAGAACGATGAGAGGATTTTTCAGAAAAGTAGAAATTTGTTGTATTGTGAGAAGTGATTTTTACTTTTCAGTTGATTATTGGTTTACTTCTACAATTGCCATGTGTGATGATGAAGAATGGGATGGAAGTACATTGGGAAGGAGAAGGTAGCAGTAAAGTGGCATAGTAGGTTGCAAAAGTAGTTACTTTTTTATGAGAGACAGCTGTTCATGTGTGTAGACGTTGACTTTTGAGTTTTTTAATATTAAAATTTTTAAAGAACGAAGAACGTTCTGGAGTTATTTTGCAGAGAGCCATTCCAAATGGAGAACTTCTCCGTTTTGTCAATAATAATTCTGGCTTCAGTTTTGACTATGATTTTTTATGATTTTTAGCCTTTCTTTGATAGAAATGAAATTTTCTTCAACTAGAGGCTTAGTAAAGATGTCAGCAAGCTGATTCTTTGTATCAACAAAAATTAGTTCTATTTCCTTTTTACTAACATGATCTCTAATAAAGTGATGTTTAATTTCAATGTGTTTAGATCTTGAATGTTGAATAGGATTTTTTGATAGATTTATGGCACTTGTGTTATCACAGTAAATAGGAATTTTAGAATAGCTTACAGAAAAGTCTTCAAGTTGATTTTTGATCCATAAGACTTGGGAACAGCAATTTGCTGCTAAAGCGTATTCTGCTTCCATGGTTGATAAGGCAATCGTGTTTTGTTTTCTGCATGACCAGCTTATTAGGGCTTCTCCTAGGAACTGGTATGCACCACTTGTGCTTTTTCTTTCAACCTTATCTCCAGCGTAGTCTGCGTCACAGTAAGCTGCAAGATCAAAGTGAGAACCTTTGCTATACCAAAGGCCAATATCAGTAGTACCAACAAGGTATCGAGAGATTCTTTTGACAGCAGTAAGATGAGATTCTTTTGGTGTAGATTGAAATCTTGCACACAATCCTACTGCAAATGCAATATCTGGTTTACTTGCAGTTAAATAAAGTAATGAACCAATCATTCCCATATATTCTTTTTCAGAAATTGATTTTCCCGTTTCATCTTTGTCTAGTGAGGATGATGGATGCATGGGAGTAGTCATGATTTTAGCTTCACACATCTTATATTTTTTTAGAAGTTCCTTTGTGTATTTTTCTTGACAGATGAATATTCCATCTTTGTGTTGTTTGGTTTGAAGTCCAAGAAAGTATCATAACTCTCCCATCATACTCATCTCAAACTCACTTTGCATAAGTTTTGAAAAATCTTCACATTTTTTTATTTGTTGAACCAAAAATGTTATCATCAACATAAACTTGTTCAATGAGTAAATCATCTTTGTTTGTTTTCTTAAAGAGTGTTGTGCCAATTTTTCCACGTGAAAATCCATTGTTTATCAAGAATGAGCTTAATCGTTCATACCAAGCTCGGGGAGCTTGTTTTAAACTGTATAAAGCTTTAGTGAGTTTAAAAACATAATTTGGTTTATTTTGATCTTCAAATCTGGGAAGTTGATGAACATACACTTGTTCATTTAAATAACCGTTTAAGAATGCACTTTTTACATCCATTTGAAAGAGTTTAATGAATTTCTAAGATGCATATGCAAGAAGGATTCGAATTGCTTCTAACCTTGCTACGGGTGTAAAGGTTTCATCATAGTCTATTCCTTCTTGTTGATTATAACCTTGAGCTACTAACCTTGCTTTGTTTATAATTACCTTTCCTTCTTCATCGAGCTTATTTCTAAACACCCACCTTGTTCCAATAACAGATTGATCTTGAGGATCTGGAACAAGAGTCCAAACTTCATTCTTTTCAAATTGAAGAAGCTCTTCCTTCATTGCTTCAATCCAAGATTGATCAATTACGGCTTCTTTGATATTTTTTGGTTCTAATTGGGATAGAATTGCCATGTTGATGTGAACATCATCCTTGAATGATAACCTTGTTCTAATGCCATCAGTTGTGTCACCAATTATTTGATTATGAGGATGATCACCTACAAGTTTCCAACTTCTAGGAGAAGTTTGAAACGGAGATTGTTTATCAATCTCGTTTTCCTGGAGAACAATCTGCTACGATTGTCCAAATTGTTCTTCCTCATCATCTTTTCTTAAATCAAGATCAACAAACTCATCAAATAATACATGCATACTTATTTCAACAGTTTTATTTTTTAAATTGAACACACGATAACCTTTAGATTCTGTAGCATATCCTAAAAATATTGCCTTGTCAGATTTGGCATCAAATTTTTCCAAGTTTTCTTTGTCATTTAAAATGTAACAGTAACAGCCAAAGATGTGGAAATATGAGATATTGAGTTTTCTATTTTTCCAGATTTCATAGGGTGTTTTGTTTAGGATTTTTCTTATTGACACTCTATACAAAATATAGCATAAAGTGTTTATGGCTTCAGCCCAAAAATATTTCTCAACATTGGATTCTTCTAACATTGTTCTTGCCATCTCTTGTAATGTTCTATTTTTTCGTTCAACGACTTTGTTTTGCTAAGGAGCCCTTGCTAATGATAGATTGTGAGAGATGTCGAGTTCGTCGAAGAATGTTTTAAAAGATGCGTTTATGAATTCTCCTCCATGATCGCTTGTTACAGCAATTATGATGGATTCTTTTTCATTTTGAACCTTTTTGCAAAAAGTTTTCAAGGTAGTGAATGCATCGTCTTTATTTTTTAAAAACAACACCCATGTATATCTAGAGAAATCATCAACGATGACAAACCCATATCTCATGCCTCCTAGACTTGTGGTTTTGATAGGACCAAATAGATCAATGTGAAGCAGTTCAAGAGGTTTTTTTAGTTGAAATGAACTCTTTTGTATGAAAACTGCTTTTAACAATTTTTCCTTTTGCACATGCTTCACAGATCTTGTCTTTATCAAAGTTAATTTTGGGAAGTCCTCTCACCAAGTCTGATTTTGACAATTTTGAAATAGTTTTTTAAACTGATGTGTCCAGCACGCTTATGCCATATCCATTTATCTTTATTGATGGACATGAAGCATGATTCTGCTGGTAATTCTTCAATGTACAGGACAAAGAGATTTTTCCTTTTGGATGCAGAAAATAAAATCTCTCCTGATTCTACCATTTTGATTTCGCATGAGTTTGGTTTGAACACAACTTCAAAGCCATTATCACAGAGCTGGTTGATGCTTAGAAGATTGTGTTTCAACCCTTCAACATACTGAACATCATTTATTTTGGCAGAATTTTCCTTACCTATTGTTCCTTTACCTTTAATCTTGGCTTAATCATTGTTTCCAAATGTTACTGATCCTCCATCTCTTTTAGTGAATGATAAAAAGCTTTGTTTATCTCCCGTCAAATGTCTTGAACAGCCACTGTCCAAGAACCATGGCTTTTTCTTGACACTTTGACACCCATCTGCATATGAGGTTATATTTTCTTTAGGTACCCTTTTTTCTTTGGGTCCTTGGAAGTTAGTTTTAAAGCTTGATCTTTTAAAATAACATTTTGACTCAAGATGGCCAAGTTTAGAGTAGTGTGAACATTTAATTTTTGGTTTTGGAGAAAACTTGACATTCTGATTTTTTGAGATTTCAGAAACAGCTTGGAATGTGCTTCCAGAACATTCTCCCTCCTTTTTGCTTTCTGAAGAACGTTCTGCTTTTGCTTCAGAACTTTCTCTTTTTTGTAAAATATTTGGAGAACGTTCCGCCTTTTCAATATTCCTTCTGTTTTTGATTTTCTCATCCCTTTTTTTTTAAAATAACATGCAAATTCAAGATGTCCTAATTTTTTGCAATATGAATATCTAATTTTGCATTCTTCTTCTTTTCTTTTTGGAACAAAGAAGTTTTCATACATCTTTGTTTTTTTTGTTTTGTCAAAACCAAGGCCGGCTTTATCAAAAATTCCTATTTGAGAACCCATGATTTTTTGAAAAGTTTATGTTGCTTTAATGAAGTTAGACAAGTCATTCTTAAGAAGTTCAACTTTAGATTTGAGAAGATCATTCTCCTTTTGCATCGAATGACATTCTTGATTTTCTTGTCTCTCATCATTAAAGTTTTTGATTTGTGATTCTTTCAAGTTTTGAATGATTTTTTTTAGTTCATCATTCATCTTTTGAGTTTTTTCTTTTTCTTTTTTTCGTTATAAAATTTTTCATTTAAAGAGCTGCATTTTTGAATAAGTAGGTTTGAGTCATTAAGTAAGTTATCAACTTAAGTTTCCATTTGTTCACACAAAATACAGTGTTCAGAATTTTTTACCTCTGTTTCTCCTATGCCTGCCATGAGACATATGTTGGCCTCTTCTGTTTCTTCTACATCTGAATCATTAGAGTCATCCCAAGTTACCATCATTGATTTCTTTTTGAAAGGAAATTTATTTGGTGCTCTTTTGTTCAGTGGGCATTCAGCTTTGTAACGCCCTTGCTTATTGCAGCCAAAGCAAGTAATTTGACTCTTATCAGTTTCAGTTTTGAAGCTTTCTTTCTTGCTTGGAAATCCATTCTTGATTTGCTCTCTTCTTCTCATCATTCTTTGGATTTTTCTAGTGAGGAGAGCTATTTCTTCATCTGTTTCTTGTCTTTCTTCTTCGATTTCTCCTTCAGATTGTGATGGCATGCTTTCTTGATAGACTTTCAAAGCCACGAATTTTCCTTTCTTTGTTGGTTTTTCTTCCATTAGCAACACTTCATGTGCTCGCAAGGTTCCTACCAATTCTGCTAGCCCAAGTGTTTCAAGATTTCTTGCTTGACTTATGGCTGTTATTATTGGCCTCCATATAGCTGGAAGACATCTCATGATTTTCCTTACACGATCTTGTACAGAGTAGGCCTTGCCTAAGGATCGCATTTCATTAACAATGGTTGTAAATCTGGAGTACATTTCATCTATTGTTTCTCCTTCATTCATCTCAAACAGCTCAAATTTTCTTATTCCTATATTAATTCTTGTTTCCATTACATGACTGGTTCCTTCATGATGAGTCTGCAATGTGTCCCATACCCTTTTTGCAGAGTCACATTCATCGACTCTCTCACTTTCTTCCCTGCTTAAGGCACATGATAAAAATAATTGAGCTTTTGAGTTCAGTAGTACCTTAGATTTTTCTTCTGTTGTCCAATCACATTCTTTCTTTTCAGCATATGTTGGATCATTTTGATCGACTCTTGGTATGAAGTTTCCTTCTGTAATGATGCGCCACATTCCTGTGTCTTGGGACTTTAGGAACAGCTGCATTTTATTTTTCCAGAAGTAGTAATCTGAGCCATCAAAGTAGGGTGTTCGATTTGATGACCCTCCTTCAGCAATATACTTTACTTTTGACATTTTCTTTCTAGATCTTTTCTCTACACTGTTTTGGTGTTATTTTTAGAGACCAAGCTCTGATGCCAATTGAAGTAGCAATTTACAAGAAAAGAGGTTTGAATTGTAAATTAACCTTTTAAAAATTCCTGTTAAAAGTTAACTCAAGATTGATCTTGGTTGTAAATCAGAAAAAAAAACAGAGAACGTTCTTAGTTCTGATCTAGAATTGGAGAACGTTCTTGGTTAGTTGAAAATGACAGTTTTAGTTAATCTATTAAACTTGATATTTAAAGACTTAAATGTAAATAGATAAGGGAAGGAATATAACACATAGAAATATCCTGATTCACCCAACTTGGGCTACGTCCAGTCCTCACAACTGTGAGATTTTCAACTAAGTGTTCCAAGACAAGAACTCTCTTGACTTTTACACAAACTTTCTGCAGATCTATCTTGATCTGTTACAACCAATACCTTTCAATCTGGAAAGGAGTTTTTCACTGATCTATCCTTTGATCTTTTTAGAGGATTATACACACTTCCTTCTCTATAACATAGAAGGATTTTTTTCACAACTTCTCAAGACTAGTTTTTACTCACTTTGTCTTGAGATTACAAATGAATAATAAAGTGTTTGATTATAATCTAAATATCCTCAACTCTTGTTTGAGTATTTGATTCTAATCTTAGAAGCACATAGTGATTTTAGAATGTAAACGTGATTGGATGTTGCAGTTTCTAAGAGCTGGACAGAACTTAGCGAAATGTATGAAACCTGTATAAAATCTTGAATCTGATTTGTGAAATAATGGAATGATTGCTTTGTGCAGTTCTGCCTGTTGCCTATATTTTGAGTTCTCTTTTATAGACTCAAAAAGTGTTTTTTGACAGCTCATTTGCCAGTTAGGAAAGCTGGCTTGTCCTTTGTCAGTGATTAGGTGAGAGCAGGTCAAAAAGCAAGAATGTTCTTCATTCTGCTTCTAGCATTCAAGACCAGACTTGGTTCTGGCAAATGAGTCTTGATCTTCAATACTACGTATTCTGGGTTATTAAATCTGTAGAGAGAACCTCTGATGATATCTTCTGATATCCTCTGGTATCTTCTAGAGATATCCTCTGGTGTCCTTTGGAGGTATCCTCTGGTGTCCTTAGAAGGAGTCATCTGGTATTCTCTGGTGACGTCATATTCTGGAGATATCTTCTGATGACTTCATCTTCTGGTGACGTCATCTTCTGGAGACATCTTCTGATGACATCATCTTCAGGAGATTTTCAGAGTGCTGTCCAGAATGTTCTTGAATCTACAAATCTATTCTTGCTTCTGACATAATGATCATGTTTTAAGTTTCTTGGTACCTATCTTGATTGATAACACTCAAGTGTACTTATTAGATACACAAACATGCTTTAGAATCATAATTATAATTCTTAATTAATCTTTGTTTATCATCAAAATTTATTTAAGTTGGGGTTTTGTCTCAACAAAATATACATGTTATTTGTCTAATTCTAATAATAGTATAAATCACAAATGAAACTATTTTCTTACATAAAGAAGTACAACTATTTCATGGAGATTTGTAAAACAAACTACAACAACAATATCATAAAATGATGAGAAAATATTAGCATTATATGAGACAAGTTACAAATGTATTTTAGTTGAAGTCTGTAATTCAACAAATACAAGATATTTGTGGTTTTTCTTTTAGAAAAGGTTATTGAAAAGTTTATACGGGAATACTATCTCATTCAATTATTTTGAAGAAGATTATAGTAAAAGAGATATAACAAATCTTTCTACCAATCACCATCAAGTAAAACTTTTGAGCAACGAGTACAAATGATTAACTAGTTGCCAATTCGTAGAGATAATTGTTTTCACGAGGGGAAAAATAAATGTGTTATGCACTCTTTTTTTATGTACGTGATTTTGTCTTATATGATTTTCTTGGTAAAGCTTTTTAATGAGGCATTGTCTCACACAAAGGATAATGTATTTTTTTTCGTTCACAAGATTTTTTTCTATCGAGTTTTGTAAGGTTTTAACGAGATATATAGTCGTTGGATATTCAAATGGGGTGTTATGAATATTATGCCCATTAAATACATTAGTCAATGTTCATTAATACTCACTTATTTACGTACCTTATAAATAAACTCACATTGTAATAGAAAATATACAATAATATCATCAGTTTTATTCCCAATATCTTACTCTTGATTTGATTATTTCAACAACAGTATTAAAAATAATCAATTTTACAACTTTTGATAAAAAAAAATTCTAAAATACTTCCAATAATATCTTAGTTACACACTACTAGAAAAATAGGATTTAGCGTCGGCCAAAAGCCCACGCTAACAGGTCAAAAGCCAACGCTAACATGGATTTAGCGTCAGCGTTGGGCCCTGGCTAAAACGGTCGAAGCTAATACACAGCTTCGGCCAAATACCATCTGACGCTATATTAGCGTCGGCTCGGCCGGTGCTAGAAACTAAAATAGAACATCCGACGCTAATTAAATATGTTGTCACGTCATCAACAAAATAGTTAGCGTCAGATGAAGCCGACACTTAAGTCAATTTAAAGTCTTTGTAATGTAGTGTCGGTCACTCCGACGCTAAAGTCAACAAACTATTAGCGTCGGCGAAAGTCAACTTTATTTATATTTTAGCCTCGGTCCAGCCGACGCTAAATTCAAAATTGAAAAATCAACAATTGTTGCATCACAAAATTGTCCACCTTTTCATATCAACAAGTTTTATTCCATATCAACAAAAACTTGCTGCATCACCTCTTTTTGGTGCAAAAAATACGAGCAAGGGATTAAAATGCTGGATTTTAAAATAAGAGTACCAAAATTACAATTAAGTTAAATAACAATAAACATCAACATAAGTTCTTCCCCTTAATCCATTCATAGACATTATTCAATGTATTTAAAGGTTGAAAATACTTCCAGGTCTTGGATATCATTCTGCTCCCAATAGCCAGATATTCTAGCAAATGTTTCTTGATTTTTAGGGGTAGCCAGAAATTTTTATGCTCCCATCAATATGACCCCTAGTTTTCCTACCAGCCAAAACATCCATCAAAGTAGTTTTACCAGCTCCACTGACACACACCAAGGCTGTGAGAACACCGAGCCTAAATGCACCACTAACACCCTTCAACAGAACTAACCTGTCCTTGATTATATCTTGGTCCTTCATTCCCTGTCAAGTTTTTGAAAAACAATACACGGCCACAATTATGGTCTCAATGTCGAGGTTTTTTATGTCTCAGCGACCGTATCTTAGCTGTGATTTTGGTAGCATCAACTTTATTTAACCATGAAATTTTCTACAATATCAACAATCGCAAGACCCCTATGACTGGAATTTTAAACCTTGATTTTCTAAACCGAATGTTAATAATAACTTTGAAAAATGACTTACTTGTGGCATCTTAACAGAGTATTCAATTTTATCAAACGTGATAGAATATGGTTCAAAAGGTAGAACAATTCCCCTTTTCTTCCCATTACTAGAATCCATAATAGCATTAGATCTCCTAGCCATGGACTAATCCATAAAAATGATACATTGTCTGATAGATTTCACAATTTGAAAAGTTGTGGAACTATCCAAGCCAGTTGATATTTCATCCATTAATAGAACTTTTGCTGCTCCAACCAACATCTCTCCTGTTGTAACTCTCTTCCTTTGTCCGCCCGAGATACCGCGCCGCTTTCCATCCCCCACAATAGTATCACCACATACATCCAACCCCAATATCTGCAAAATTTTATTTTTTTGTAGCTAATTTTTTTGCAAGTAATTCAACTTTTTTTTGGCATTAAAGAACCTTATTCTCTAGTATTACCTTCAGCATATAATACGTTACCAGACTTGCCTCCTAGGCTTCAGTTTCAGTTGCCTGGTATATCAAAAGTCAATGAGATGCACACATACTCCCTCCAGTTATTACAGTAAAACATAAGTCAAATTTACTAAATTGGCTCAACTATCTGAATTAAATGATTGGTATATCAATCATAATAACATTAAATGGTTCAAAGTTAGTTTTCAATATAATAGTAACCAATATTTGCTATTCCCATTCTCTTTCTGCCTAATGACTTTAATTTGCTATTCCCATTCTATCTATTTCACTTAAAAATTAAAATAATTTCCATCCTCTTTTTGTTTTCCTTCCTTTGTAATTGAATATGTGAACTGCCTTTAACAGAACTATCCCTAATAATCTACAATTGCAGGCAAATTATATACATTGTTTAAGATGATAATAAGAATTTTCATAGTTAAACTTGAAATAAACGGGATGAAAGGTTGAACCTGGTGAGCACATCAAGAACCACTTCGGCAATTCCTCTGTTATCACTCCTTCCCGTTTTGGGCTGATTATCTCCTTTGCTAGTAAGATCGTCATAGAAAGCTCTCGCAGCTAGTTTAACCAACCTATATGCAATTTCACTCAATAAATTTGATACAAAATTTACATAGATTTAAATTATAACTCCAAAATGCATATTGTAATGCAATTTTGATGCACATGAACTATAGAGACATATCTGTACTTATTGTATGGTTCAATCATTGATACGATCTGGTGTAGGGTTTAGTACTGATTTTGTGGTTCTTCTACAGCGTTGCGTTGATGTTCAATCGCTGGATTGAATCGGAGAGAATAGAGACTGCAATAATAGCAGGAAAAATGTCAATGTGTAGGAAACAATAGCGGGAAAACATTTAGTAAACCACAGCTTACACTCGAACCCTAAAATCATAGAATGAAATTAAAATTGCAACGATCGTAAATGGCAACGGGAAATTAGAGATGCAAAATAAAAAACAAAAACGAAATTAGAGGTGTGGGATGATGAATCGCGTTTGTAGAATGAAAAGGAAAAATAAACAAGAATGGTAGGGGTTCACAGCGGGTTTGAGAGGCTGAGCTTCGCGGCAGTGTATCCAGAATGGGTGGCGGTATCGAGAAAGCCCCCAATCTCAAAGTCCCTTATTAAGCAACAAATTTTAAGCCCTTTTTAATAAAAAAATTTCTTTGACCCCAGCCCCCTATTTTTTAATTTTTGGGGGCTTGGGCCGGGGGCCTAGGGCCCATTTCATTTTTAAAAAATTATTGAATTTGTTAATTTTATTCAGAACATAAAAAAAATCGACAATTTCTAAATCAAATAAAATTTAAAAAAAAATTCAAAATTGAAAAATTATTGAATTTGTTAATTTTATTCATAACATCAAAAAATAAATCGACAATTTCTAAATCGAACAAAATTCGAAAAAAAATCGAAATTAAAAAATTATTGAATTTGTTAATTTTATTCAGAACATAAAAAAAATCGACAATTTCTAAATCAAATAAAATTCGAAAAAAAAATCGAAATTGAAAAATTATTGAATTTGTTAATTTTATTTAGAACATCAAAAAATAAATCGAAAATTTCTAAATCGAACAAAATTTGGAAAAAAAAATCGAAATTGAAAAATTATTGAATATGTTAATTTTATTCAGAACATAAAAAAAACAAAAAAAAATCAAAAAAAATTCAGAAAAAAAAATCGAAAAAAAAAATCAAAAAAAAATTCAGAAAAAAAAATCAAAAAAAAAGTTGAAATATTTTTTATTTCAAAAAAATAATTGATTTTTTAATAGGTCTATGGACCCTCTAAACCCACATAATTTTGGGGTTTTTTTTCTTGGGGGCTTTCTTTTAATGGGCCTTTATATTATAAGATTTTTTGGCCCCCTCCAATATATGGGCTGGGGTCAATATAGAGGGGGCTTGACAAATTGACAGCTCTAGTTGAGAGTGAGAGTTGAGTGGGTTCAAGAGAGTTGAGAGTGAGAGTTGAGTGGGTTCAAGAGATTTCAGAGTTGAGAGTGGGTGGGCATTGAGGGTTGATGGTGAGACTAGGAGACTAAGAGAGTTTACATAGGAGACTCATTTTTAATTTTTTAAATAATATTAAAAAGTTTAATTTTAAAAAATCATACAACGTAACGTCGGTCCATCCGACGTTAACTATTAAAATAAAAAAATAAACTAGTGTCTGTCTTTTTTATTTAGCTTCGGTGTAATCGACGCTATTTATTAATAAAATAAGAAATTAAATAAATTTGGTCCACTAGCGTCAGTTAGACTGACGCTACACCAACGCTAGTTAGCGTCAGAGTCGGAGGCCGACGCTAAATATGACAGCTAAAATGAGTATTTCTAGTGGTGATAGTTACGCAATGACTTCCACTCTGTAATATATAATTAAGATATTATTGTCAAAATAATAATTTTGTATTGAAAATAGAAAAAATTAAACTATAAAAAATTTAAATGAATAATTCTTAATAAAAAAATTTTATATTTAAATTATAATAAATTAATAAAAACAAAATTTTCTTCAAACTAAGGAAAAACTATTTTAATGGTGCATGTTATCTGCACCCTGCCGAAGGAAAGAAAGATAAAGAAAATTTAATGCAAAGTGACGAGAAAAAGAGCTGTAACATAAATATAATAAATGTTCATTCATTAAATACCTATCGCATATACCTATATGCTATAGCTAATAACCTAATACTATACTTCCATGCCAAAAGAAATCTAGCTCATATTTCTTGCAATGAAACGTAAACAAAAATATGATATTCATTCTCTTATTAAATAATAAATTTTTAAATTTTTTTATATATATAAATTGTTAAGTTTATAATAAAAAATTTCTCTCCTATAAATTGATAATAATTTTGTAATTCTTTCTATTTCATATTTTATTTAATTATCAAGAATCATATATTTTGTATTTTTATTTACTTCACAAATATTAAGACACGTGTCGTTTCTATTTTATTCTTTAATAATACTAAGATATATTTTTTTCTTTTTTCTTTCTTTTGATAATGTCATTTTTAATTTGTCTAATTTTTAAGTATATTTAGAGTAAAAATAAATAAAAATATTTAGTATAACAACCAAAAAATATTACAAAAGTAAAAAGATGCACCAATTGAGTTAATTAAAAAAAATTTACATCTAAAAAACTAACAAAGATAAAATTATCATAAAATATTGTTATCAATATTTAAAGTCTCTATTTTTTTTATTTGCTTTAAATTTCGATAAGAATTGAGTCTGTCTTACATTGTGTAATATTTTATACTCTATGGTGTAACGTTTTAATGCATCAACTTTACATGGATTTATTTTTATATTTTTAGTTATTCGATTTTATAAAGACTTCAATATAATTTTGTTCAAAAACTTTGATGGTTATTAAAATAAAATTGTCTCATGCATTGCATGATTCTAAGATTTAATTATCATTAATTTTATACTACTCTATTTTAAAATATAAGCAAACATTGGTCAAAGAAAGTTGATGTTTTTGAATTAAAATTTGGATCAAATACTTCAATTTTCTTTGATCTATATTCAATGACGTCCATGAGTTAAGTGTAGGGGCGAAGTTTGAATTTGGTACCTTTCTTTTTATACAAATTATTTATTTTTTTGACTCATAAAATGATAATGAATTTTATTATGTTTGATGCAATACTAATCGATTCATTATGTTTTTTGATATAGTTTAAGCATTTTATCTTTGATCTTATGACTATGATAATGATAATGAATTTCATTATGTTTGGTGTGATCAACATGTTTTTGCACGAAAAAATTCCATTCAACAATCATTTCAACAAAAGAGATTGATTTTTTTTTTAAGATGAGAGTAAAACGAACAATTATTAGTAAAGAAGATTCATATGAAAAATAATGTGATTTTTTGTTCTTGGTAAAGAAGATTCTTATTGAGATAAACAAGATTTTTTGTTTTCTAAGGTTCTAATTTTGGTATAAAGGTAAAAAAATACTATCAGTTTTTGTACATAATCAACATAAGAGCTCAAAAATTTATAAATTTAAAATTTTGGACCTATAGTTTAAGAAACAATCTTAAACCACTCAAACTTTGATATTTTTTTAATATTAATTTCTTATGAGTTTAATTGTTATACGTTATCGGTGTAAAAAGTTTTACACTATCATCATATCACAACCATTCATGAACACGATTTTAGATGTAGTTATGATAAATGTCAAACATCTTTAATGATTTAACGGTTGTAATTGACTTATAATGTAAAACTCTTTATATTGATTGTGTATATAAATTAAATTCACTTTTATACTACATTTTTTTACTATATAACTTTTTTATACTATAATTTTGTTGTGCCCCTAAAAATTTGGGGTCTTATGCGATCGCACACTCTATACATGCTGAGCAGCGATACTGCCCATATTTGTTTATATTTTGGCCTAAAAATTTGTGTATTCCACTAATTAGATCAATTTAAAATTCTAAAAACAAAGTTAGTTAATTACATGTGACTGACTTTAATTAATTGTAATAGGAGGTACCTTACCTATAATTTTCCAAAGATATTCTAAAATTCACCTAATTTTTTACATTTTTAATGTTCCAATTTATTAGTCATTAAAAATAATTTAAACAACAGAATTAGTTTTTATTTATTAGAATTGTATAAATTAAATGTGATATTAAGAAATAACGTAATGATGCATGTGGTCATTTTTGTTTATAAACAACTTTTACAAGTTACCACAACCCAGCTAAATTTATTTCTCAGTCTAAAATTTCAAATGCAACCCCCACACATTTTCTTTTCTCTCGCCTCCATTGATAGGCTCATTTTCATTGCCTTTTTTCAGACAAAGTTTAAGTGGTATCAATTTCTAAAAGTAGATAAGGGCATCCTTTTATTATTGTTCTAGTAACCTTTTTGATAAATCTTAATTGAATGTTATTTATGAATCAATTGATACTTTCTGAATTATAACAAAAAAACAATTGATACTTTCTTGGAACACAGAACATTATAGGCAGATAATCACGGTCATTCATCTATGGTCATAATTCTATCTTTGGACTATGTTTGTCGACCTACAAACCACATGAGGGTACATATCCCTTAAGTCCCCAGCCATAAAGAAACTATGACTTTTTAAAGACCATCTCTAATGTGAATAATTTCCTTAATAAGCATTGAGATTATTATATCTCGTTTAGTGTCAATCTAAGGGTAAGGTCACTAAGGTAATCAATCGTATTAGACTTTTAAAAAATAAAGTATCTATGAATCTAAAAAATTTCAGCAGTAGTATCAATATCACAAGGGAAACATTAATCAGGACTTTGTTTGGGTAAAGATCTTTTGTTATCGTTTGAGGCATGCATACCTACCCACCAGGCCACTCATGTTCTTCTATCCATTTAGCAGGGTTGCATTTATTTAACCATTACAAACATACAATTTTCCAAACATATATTTTGAAAATTCTCTCGCAAATCCTCTACTATTTTCAAAAATATATTTAATCCCATAATTCTAGAAAAATCATGGTTTTAGATAACAATATTTTTACAATTTGAACCATTAGTTAGTAAGTTATGAGTTTCACTTATCGAGAATAGACATTGATAGACAAACTTTGAATCAACTATTCATTAGAATAAATGTACATAACTCACATATGAAATCTCGGTATTTTTGAAAGAATTATAAGTATGACACATTTGATAAAGTTTTGTGTTGTATAATTTTCATGAGAATTTAAATTTCAAGCCCTTGAATTCTATGAAATGGTTCCACTTCTTTCGCATATAAGTAGATTATATAAGAAATGCACTCATAAGTATTCCAACAAATATATATGATGTATATTAAGAGGACAACCTCATCCTACCACATTTATTCTTATGATACAAGTGTTGTTACCACTTTGGATGTATATATTTTCAAGTACTTCAATCACTCTAATAATGTACTTGTTGACTGTAAATTTTATCACTTCAATAAATGAATTCGTCGATCACTCTAAAATTTGAATTTAATCCACAAAAGATTCTAAGTTGATAGGTTTACTGGTCTAAGTTATATTCATGAAACAATACGTTCAAATTTTTGTGTAAAAATGCAAAGTTATACTAAATAACATGAATCAATGTACTAAGAATAACATAATACAAATGCATAAATGAAATGCATTCAAAAATAAAGTAGAAAATAAATATTTTATTGCTTAAGTATGGGTTCATACATTTTTCGAACAGCGAACCGAGTTGATATCCTGAATTGAAGGCAATGTTTTCAAATGAAAATGAACCCCATATTCTGTTCCTCAAACTCCTATTTATGGACAAGTAGTAAAAAACTGCTACCATGCATGCATGTCACATGTTCTTCTTTCCATTGGCCTGAACATTTCTCATATACACTTAACCTTGTTTGACAACGTTTATAACTAGCTGTTGTATTATTCTTCTCTTTCAAATTCGAGCGCTTGACTTCTTTATGAGTATCATTTTGTCTAATTTTAAGTATCTTATTCAACCCTTCATTTCGAACGCATCAACTAAAAATAAACTTAAGTTATTAGGCATAAAGTCTATTTCATTCGATTTGTTCCTCGCACTCGAACTCTGCAATTTCGAATTTCCAGTATAGTAATACTTTAACTATTGAAGTCAAAACTTGATTATTTCAATTTTAAATATTCAATTTTTTAAATAGTTATGCTTTGTATATATTTTTTATTGTTTAAATCAACTATCACAAAACCATCACATTTGAGTCATTTAATTGCTTCTATATCACCACACAAACACTTTAAATCATTTTACCTTTGCAATTAAATATTTAACAACCCTTACACTTTAAAGTTCTACTTTCATACATCATTCATCAAATGAATAAAATATAACAATATACATGATAACAAAATTGTCATAAGCAACATCAAGCATAATCATAAGATATTACCATAATCTACTTTTTATTTACAAGATGGGTCCCGGTCATACATGTAAATTATAACAATATTAAATCTAAATCTTTAGAATTAATTTCAATTCTATAAAATAAGTCTTATCATCTTATTTAGCCTTATCATCTTATTTAACATATAAATTTTGAAGGTATCATAAAACATACTTGTCGCATATCAAATTCTACACCATTAATTTCTATAATAATAATTAACTTTGGATTCCAATAAACTTGTTGCTAATATTTTCAAATAGAAATTAAATAACAATAAGCATACATAGATGTTAAACTGTTTTATAAAACCAATTTAATGAATGCAAAACCAATATATTTTATGATGATCAAGATTCATGAAGAATTTCACTGACTTTAATAACCATTTAATATCAATAGTATAACAAAAATAAATCACAGTCTGTATTGTAAAATACAACATTCAACAAACTATACAAAACCAAATAAAAAATCATAATTTATTACAAATAAATTCACTTAAATTATAACTACAACATTGGGTACATGATACGCACCTAAAATAACTTTTAGAAGTAACTTCTATGCAACAACATTATCCTTTTGTGTATTAGCGTTCTTCTTCTTCTTCAAGAATACATTCACTCTTAAAATGTCCCGGTTTGCGACAATGAAAGCAACTTCCTTTTATTTCCATTGTTTTTGTCATGATCTTTCTTGTCATTTTCATCCATTTTATTATTAGACTTACTAGATTTTCCATCCAATCTAACATGAACTTTCTCATGTATATTGGTCCTTAGTATCATCTTGTTTATCGATGGTGATTTTCCAATAGATCAATATAAATATCCTCTTTTTCATGTTTCATACTCCTTTTGAATTCTTTCTATGAATAAGGAGTTTATTCAACCATTGGTAATCTCCCTCGTTCATGGAAAAAATTCAAAAAAAATATGAAACATAAAAAGGAAGATATTTATCTTGATCTATTGGGAAATTAACATCGATTAGAAGAAGAGTATCGGAAACAAGATGATAATAAAGACCAATATATTAATGAGAAAGTTCATGTTATATTGGATGGAAAATCTAGTAAGTCTAATGATAAGATGGATCAAGATGATGAGGAAGATCATGACAACAACAATGGAAATAAACATAAGAAAAGGAAGAAAGAAAGTTGCTTTCAATGTCCCAAACTGAGACATTTTAGAAGTGAATGTATTCTTGAAAAAGAACTCTCTAGTGTCTTTGACATTTGTTAACATTTCTCTATTTATACTACCAACCATCTTATAATTATTAAAATGAATAACAATAAATTTTTTGTTGCATCTTCTTGCATGTATCATGCGTCAAGTTTGTCCCATGCATATGTATTTTTCATTTTTCTATTTTCACTGCTCTCTAATTTCTGCAGTTACAGATCAATCAGATTTGGGCCACAATTTATGTTTCTTGCGCCTCACATAAGTTTGTTTAATTAGAGGCTTGTTGCTAACAAGCTTCTAGCACATAATAGCTTATGGGCAATTCAAATTAACTCTCTTATCTTTCAAACACTTACAAAATACTTATGAGATAATCCAAATGAACTCTAAGTAAACTCTTTCAAATACTAACTTCTATCATTAAATCTAACAGTAGGTCAAGTACTTTTACTTCTATGAAAATAAAAATAAAAAGCGATAAGTGAAGCATTTTTGCACACCTTTATTTCTATTTCCAAAGAGAAAAAGGAAGTGCTATATTGTCTATTCACAACTCAAGAAAGTAAACAACACAAACACAAAGAAATTGGGTATGGAAAGGTATGTAAGCGACCCAAACTAGTTATAACTTTGAAGTGATACAAAAAATTGATAGATACTCTTCGATGTTTAGAATATAATAAATTCCCAAAATTTTGATGATACGATATTTTAAATTTCACGGCGAGCCACATTCCCTTGGAGAAGACCATCTCTGACTTGTGAAGCGATATCTTTTACAGCACCTGGTCCATGTGGAACAAAAACAGAATTGGATTTTGAGGACGCACCGATATCCTTCAATGTGTCAAAGTATTGAGTCACAAGAACCATGTCCATGACATCCTTTGATGATGTCCCTGGGACATTTTCTGCAAATGCTAGAACACTGTCCCTCAGTCCGTCCACTATGGCTTGACGCTGACGAGCTATTCCAAGCCCTGCTAGATACTTCGATTCTGCATCTCCCTCTGCCCTTTTGATGTGCAGAATCTTCTCTGCTTCGGCTTTCTCATTTGCAGCCGCCCTAAATCTTGCAGCTATTTGCAATGATTGAAACACAAGAAAATGTCAAGCCTTAACATGTTTTTGCTCAAAACAAGACGTAATCTATGCCATAATGTTCTGTCACATGTCATATCTCTATTCAACCCACCATTTTTTCTGCGATAGGTTACCCTAACTCTCTCTCTAATGGTGTCATTCCTAATTCTATCTTGTCCAGTGTTTTCACACATCCAACGCAACATTCTCATATCTGCTATGCTTATTTTATTCTCATGTTGGTTTTTTACTGCCAAACATTTCATCTCATACAACATCGCCCGTCTTACAATTTTTCTTCCATTTACATGTATGACAATTTTCTTTATTAAAAAAAGAGTAGTATGAACTCAGCCAAAAATATAAATGAGGAAAGCATACCCGCATTTATCTCATTCATGGCTTTCTTCACATGCTCATCTGGTTCAATATCCACAATGAGAGTCTGAACTATCTCATACCCATAAGCAGACATCGCCTTCATATGCACAGCAAGAGAAAAACCAAAATTTATGGATGCCAACAACTTATTACTTGACACATAAAAGGAGAAAAGGAATTACCTTTTCAAGCTCTTCCTCAACAGCTTTTGCAATTTCATTCTTCTGTTCAAAAGAAGAATCTAATTCCATTTTTGGAACAGTTGCCCGGATAACTGAAACAAGAAATAGTAATTCATCAGTTTTCATCCAGAAGAAACATCTAAAGAAAGAACCCAACTTTGTATAGAATCTTATTCTACAAATCAACACCATCAAAGACGTAGGCTTGGATCTGTCCTCTGGTATTGGTAAGTCTGTAAAAAGCATCCACTGCCTTTTCTGCCAGTGCTCGATATTGGACAGATGCAACGACAGTTACAAAAACATTGTCCTGATGAGATGTAGATAAGCAGAGCAAATCAGGTAACAACATACATTCAACTTTGTTATGCATTTTAGTTTTCAAGAACAAACCTTTGTCTTGGTTTCACAACGAACATCTAGCTGCTGCACACGTAAAGAAAGGTAACCAGCTATTTGATTGCCCATGCACCAGGGGACACAGTGGCAACCAGGCTCAAGCACGTCATCATATTTCCCGAAAACTTCTCTGATAGCTACTGTTGACTGTTCCACTTGAAGACAACCCAGGGCGAGTCCCATCTTTAGGAACCTTGAACATAAATAGTGAAAAAATCTAATAAGATGCCTCATAAGTTGTTTTAAGTCTTGAATAACTACTAAGTATTATAGCAATGCCGATAGATCAAAGAATCAGATACTGGATAACTGGTAATCTGTATTGACGAACAAGGCAAATTACAGGAGAAAGAAAATATCATATTTTGCAGTTTCTCTTCCAATTTAATACATGGTAGCTGTTAATTTTGTATTTCAATTTATATCAAAACAAGAAGGGTACAAGGAGTAGTTGTTGAAGCTCTTGGGATTACCTACATGGATCAAAAGATACCATAATATCCTTTAATCAATCATATCAATTACAAATTAATTAAATTCAAATATTTCTTCATGGTTTGGCTTATAGTTCATTTTATCATTACCTCTAACTTTTGCATAATTCTATATTTTTTATGTACACTCCTTTTCGGTGTTTTCATGAGTCTTCTTCATATATGCCCAAACCATCTAAGGCAAGACATTATCATCCTTTCACAATCTATATATTACTCTCATTTTTTCTCTAATTGATCGGTCATAATCCCATTGCTGTCTTACATGACCACTCAACCATTAAAACATTTTCACTTCTCTTTTCTATTACAAACTAAACCAGAACCATACCTAACCCTACTGGAACTCTATAGCTTATTATGTTTCCTTTTATTTCCGTTCCCTAGTTATTATTATGTAACATGATTTTGAAGAGTAAACAACCATTTCGTACTCAAATGTATGAGGCGCTATCATTATAACCCCTGAATGTATCAAATATCTAAAAACCTCTCGGAATGTGTATTGTTATCAGTTTAATCCTCAAATGTCTCTTTGATTAGTTAATTTGGCCCCCGAAATGTTCTTTCTATTGGTCAATTTGGTGCACAAAATTATTAACAAAAGACATAGTCAATGATATTTTTGTAATTCCGATTCATAATAGATTTAGTTAGATATGGTTTAAGGTAGTTAGTTATGTTTAAGTGGAGTTTTGTTAGGTTAGCTATTTTGAGAGCACTAATAAGCACTATATACCTACTACCATTTCAAATTTTATATTTCTTTTTAATTATTTATCTTTTTCTTAGGCTCAACTATAATTCTGAACATGTGTTATGAGAACAATAATAATTTTTCCGCTATCATCTTTTT
This sequence comes from Cicer cuneatum, assembly GCA_037974295.1. Lineage (NCBI taxonomy): Eukaryota > Viridiplantae > Streptophyta > Magnoliopsida > Fabales > Fabaceae > Cicer > Cicer cuneatum. The sequence goes on along the minus strand of JBBPBO010001985.1, from coordinate 31,224,566 downwards.
CAAGATTTTCACCGCCTGATTCGCGGTAAGGTATGACACAACATAGCTAATTAGTAAATCAAGTAAAAAGAATTACACATATCATAAGGAAGTTACCGTAACCACAATCAATGATTTTCCAAATTGTGAGTATTCAAAAGTATGATGAATGAAATTTGTAAAAGGAAGAAAATTAGAGCGAGAAAAAGAATGAAAAAAATATTGCAATGAAATGCATGAAATTTGTCAAAAATGCTATCTAATAATATGATAATGAATCCAAATCAAAACAAATAATTCAAAAAGAGAAGGAAAAATAAAAGCAGCGAAGAAAAGAAAGAGAGAAAATTGATGTTTCAGACCTGAAAGCTAGAGAGAAAGAGAGAAGAAGAAAATGGGTGCCACAAAACGCGGATTTTCAGTTATTTGGAAGCAACAACATTTATCATTTATCATCCTTGCATTGCACTTCTACGCTTTACATGTCATTTGCATCTTCCTTTTCTCAACTGTCTTTTATTTTCGACTCTCACTCTCCCAAGTGGATGATTATTTGACCATCTTACGTAAACTCACAACCCATCTTTGTGTTTTTCCAAAATTTTATTAATTTATTTATTTAATTAATTGCATCTGTTTCCCAATTTATCCGATGGGATTTTTTTTTTAAACAAAAATTTGATTTAAATTTTACTCAATTTTCATTTAGTCTTTTATTTTTTTTATTTGATTTTTAAAAGTTATGTTTATTTTTGTGCAGTTAATTTTTTTGTCTTATTTTTAATAACGATTAATGTACTTGAAAACATATAATTATTATAAAGTCTACAAAATACTATAATAATCATTTAGTATTAAAATTTGATAATAATGTATATTCAATTTAATGTCATTAACTTTCTCAACTTGCATAATAGTTTGAACAGTTAATTCATTATATAATATTTTGATTAGATCTTATTATTTTATGGCAGTAATTTGAGAAAATTAATAAACTTAAAAAATTGTATTTATAATTAATAAAATTTAAAAGTTAATTATACAAAATAAATAATCAAATTAAGAATGATAAAATTTAAAATATCTAAGCGAAAATGAGACTAAAAATATAATTTTACTTTTTTTGTAATAATATACGGGTGTTCTTGTGTCCATCTTTTATTGTACTAACATTTATTAATCATTAAAACTAGATTTTGTAAAATTTTTACTTTGATTTTAAATAAGACGTGTGACATTGATTAAATCTATATACTTATAATAAAAGAAAAGAGATTGAGGAATTTAGTGTACTAAAAAAATTTGTGCTTTTTCTTAAGTGTCCTCTAACACCAAATAACCATCTTTGAAACAAAAACTTGAATACCAATGAATGAATTGCAGTAACTAGCAAAACAAACATGATGAGTTTTTAAGAAGTTAAATTGAGAAGTTAAGAATTGAAAAAGAAAATTATAAGACATTTATTATAAAAAAGTTTGGCGACAACAAAAAAGTTATTGTCTTTAATATATAAGTACAGAAGATTGTAGGTATAGATACCATATATAATGAAAAATTTGAAACAATATAAAAAAATAATAATAATGGATGGACTCAAGGTAATCACTAAGAAAGATGAAGTGAGACAATATAATTAAAGTGACGCATAAATATTATTCAATAGATGAATGAAAATAATTTATTATTTACTAGTGTAGAATGGTGTATTGCACGGGATATTTATCAAATTGATGAAAATATGATAATTAAACGACATATTAGTTATTCATATATAATAATAAAAGTGAAACTCATGGAAATGTCTACCAACAAAGATATATATATATATATATA